>CM029127.1:10161609-10191609 GCA_016859345.1 Istiophorus platypterus | reverse complement strand
ACAGAATGCAAAATTGAAATGCTGATCTGTGATGACTGATCCTTCTCCTGCTGACTAAGATGAACCATGATGATGCCCCAGCTAATCACTCGCAGCCTGATTACTTTTAGTTTGCTTACTATCACTTGATGCTTTAAAATGTCAAAAAAGTGAAACTACAGGTTGCAACTCAACAGTGAGAAATTCCTCCCCGACCAGGAAGCTTTCACAACGCTGCTGCAATTTGGCCACGACGGTGGGAGCATTCTTTATGCCACAAAAATAATTCAGCCACTTACTCATTTTAATGTTTCTATTATGCACTAAATGATTCAAGCGGTTGAAGCCAAATGGAGGTGGAAAAATGCTTTCAACAAACAGAATGCCCACACTTCGAATAAACGGCCACGCCATACGTCATGTTTATGCTGGACTGACTGGTAAATGGATTTAACATTGGCTATAAATGGAGGCAATATATTCAGTCTGGAGAAGAGGCTCATGGGATGGCAGGAGGCTGAATTCTGACTGGCTGATGAACACAGGGAGGGAGGGAGACAAGCAAGAGCTTTGATAAGTTCATCATTTTGAAAACCAATAAACCCTTCGGGCAAACCCAAACAAACACAATTCTACCTAGTAATGTCACTTCATTTAGAGCAATATGGAAACTGTATTTTGTGGAGACTGCAGTTTTAAATTGTCTAACGACTCTGGAAATCGTTTGTAGTAGCAGGTGATTGAAACTAAAGACAAGCAGAGAGGTTTTGCATAATCTTTTAGCGGAGAAACATTTCAATACTCACAGTTTCTGGATCTCAGGCCAGAGTGTGTTTTGGAGAAGATGATCCTCTGGTGGTGGCTCTGCACACACACACACACACAAACAAACCAGATGCAGTTTGAACCACAGATTTCAAAATCCTTACGTACCTGTCAAAGCCCTTAAAACTGAGCTGTTTTAAAATTTAAATACAACAGTTTCCAATTTACTAAATGAGGATTACACCCAAGTGGCTATTATAATTTCCCCTCTTTTAAATCCCTGTACTTCGACCAAAAGAGTGACAGATTGTGTGCATGTGTGTATGCAACAGGCATGCAAGTTAAAAGGAAAAAGAGAGACATAACAGGAAACATAAGACAGACTGAGTGAGATAAAAGCTAACACGAACAAGACAGATGGCCTCAAGACAACATTCTTTTACAACCCATGTTGCTTTTGCATTGCATGTAACTGAAAGCCACACCCGTTTTGTCTTATTGGTCATCGGCTTTCTCTTTTGCCTAATAATTAGTTTGACTCCCTGCCACAGAAGCCAATCAAAAGGAGTGAAAATGCATTGTTAACAGCTGTCCTCGCACTTGGTTGCTCCCTATATAGCTCCGGGTCATCGATACTTAAACTTTGCAATCACCTAAGCCTGCTTTCTATTTAGCATTGCAGATTAAGGAGTGGCTTCGATCATGCTGATGACAGCCCTTCACACCCTCTAGCCCACGGGCTTTAAAGCACAGTGTTGCTTTCTCTTAATTTAATTCTCATCCATTTCCCATCTGCCTATTTCATACAATAATTTTCTCTAGTTTTCCTTTTTTTCTTGTATTCTTCTTGCCATGTCCTCTCTGTACATCAATTGGATGCAATATCCCTTCCCTAACCTGTCTCATATTTCAGATTTTCAGTTGTTGTGAACTCCTTCTGGTTTGTTCCTGCATGTTTTTTTCTTCTGTTTACATCACTTATTCCTGTCACCTCTTCTTCCTCTTTTATAATCCACCAACCCTTTCCTCTCATCCCCTCTCCTGCTGTAATGCCATTGGCCTCTAACAGACCCAAGGAACTGGGGTAGTGGAGAATGGCAAGAGCTGAGGGTAATGACTAACTGTCTGTCGGGCTGCATATTATTGTCTCTTATAAGAACATCCAGCAACGGGACGACAGGAATTCTTAATGTGTGCTGAGGCTGCTTAGCAATGAGGAATATGAATCAGTCAGACTGTAGAGGGATACAGGTATGCATTTTGGCTCCACAATTGTTTATTTTTATTTAGAACATTGAATATGGGTTTACACAGATAACTACCATGTTTTCAAAACAATTCAGCTATATTAGAGAAGTATTTGAAAGTGTTTTTATATGATTATTTTTATGTATTTTCTGCAGCTTGACAGTACCGGTCATGTTGAGTGGGTGGAAGTAAGGGTCCTGGTATTGATCAGACACACTGTTGAACTGCCTCTCGTCTTCATTGGTTTTTGAGACAAGGTCACCTGTTAATTAAATAAATTAAAATGACATTTTTGTGAATATATTTTACTATTACATTACATAAAAATAAAATAGTGAAAAAAACATCAATTTCATAAGAAAATTATTTCTCAAAGAAAATTATTAACAGACAAAACTTGGCCCCAAGCCAAGCACTGAAAAAGTCAAAAGCAGAGCTGAGCAAGTATCTTACCTTGAAATACAGCCTTGTTGGACAGACCCAGGGCAGGTGTGCTGGCTCCCTCTGGAAGGTTGGCAGAGTCCTGGCAATGAGCAGATAAATGAGGGAACAGAGACACAAACACATCAATAACCAAGCAGGTTTTTAGGGGGAGCAAGCCGTTCACTCAGCATTTTACATATAATAGATAATAATTTAATCTGGCACTCACACTGGATGTCAGCAGCTTTTCTCTTGGAGTCCCAGAGATGTTAGCAAAATTCTCCACGAAGTTACGAGGTGCTTGAAACACTCTCAGGACTTTCTCATCAGCTCCAGACACAAATTGAAACCTTCCAACCATGGCCAGACACTGCATGTCATATCCATGGATCTGTGGCCTTGAGATTTCATGCCAGGTTGCCTGCAGCGCAATGACACAAAAAGATTTTGTTAAGATCCTAAGCAGCTGTGGTTGCCAGTGAAGTGACAGTGTTTCCAAAGATCCTGTGATGTTGTGGGACTGGGCTTATTTGCCCTATAGCCCAGCATTTGAAAAAAGGCAAATACAAAATCAGCTCTCCTGTTCAAATAAAACATTTCCAAGTTAAGATGCAAAGTCTTAGGGCTCCACTACAAAAAAACGATTTTCTTTGGCACTGGCATGAAGTGATAAT
This sequence comes from Istiophorus platypterus, assembly GCA_016859345.1. NCBI lineage: Eukaryota > Metazoa > Chordata > Actinopteri > Istiophoriformes > Istiophoridae > Istiophorus > Istiophorus platypterus. Next base: position 10,188,520 of record CM029127.1, on the reverse strand, counting down.
AATCCAAAAGGTATCTTGAAGAATGCAATTAAGACTCGAACTTTGATTGTGTCTCTACTTAAAAAGATTGTTTTACCCTGCTTCTAACAATTTTACCAGGATAAACATGAGGTAAATTTAAAAGTAGGCTATTTAACCCTTTACTCTGATATTAGCAATAAATCCAAACAGTATCCTGTTGTTGGCCAGAGTCTGGAGTATTTCCCCTAAAAAAATTATCTCTAGGAAATTCTTTATTTTTAAGTTACAGCCTACTAAAGTTCAATCAGGAACTTAAGACTAAATATATTTAAGCATCCAGTAGAATATATATTGAGTTTTGCCTATATCCTGCATAGGTTAATACAACTGGCAGGTGTTGAAAGAAGAGAAGCGTACTAAAAAAAAATTTCTAACAAGGGACAATGAGAAATATAGAGGCAAATATATGAATGACAAAGCATTCTTGAATGCCAGTGTCAGTATGTTGATACCATGTGGGTAAAACATGACTTCTGTTATATTAAGAACTCTAAAATGTACCATTTTGTAAGAAATTACCAGGGTATTCTTAATAGTCCTACTAAGACTGAGCGATATGATGCTATATGCTTTACTGGCAGCCCTGGATTAATATATGTGTCAATGCAAAGAATTACCTTGATTTTTTTTACTGGTTTAGCAAAAAAAAAAAAAAATTCCATCTGGTAATTTTGAACTCTTCACATAATTTAATGAACATTTAAAACCACTTACCAAAAAAAGACACTAAAAAATTTTTATAGGTGATATTCTGAGCCTAATTTACCTGTTTGGCCTCTTTTTTCCTCCATGGGGTGAAGAGTCTGGTGGTCTGATCTGCGCCCACACTGAGGATGAATTCACCCTCAGGATCCCAGCTGAGGTCCTGGACTGCATTGAAATGACCGGATATAACAACCCCAGGCTTCCACTCTCCCTGGACAGAGACTGTAATAGTCAGTTTACAACTTTCAACCATGGAATTAACCACCTAAACTCCCTTCAATGACCAGACCTCTGCTGCCACATGATGTTAAGCCCCAGGATATTATTGGCAACTACATGATAGTGGCTGATTATAATTTAGGTGTTGCTGTCTTAGAATTCAGTCTGAATTAGTTATCAGCACCTTCGGGTTTGCGAACTTTGACTTCACCTGTCAAGCAGGCATAATTGCAGTGCAGTTATCGCTGAACTTACCTTGTGACTTCAGAAGTCCATTTTTTTTAAGGGACACCCAACAAATCCCACATGCTTAACCAGTCAAATTGAGTGTCAGATTGGAGACTTGGTGTGACTAATTAGACTAATCACTGTATCTCACACAGTGTGCCTATATTGCAATATGTTCACACTGATTCTTATTTCAAATACAACTTTCATTCTGCTATTTCGAGAAAAAGCCATATATTTATTTCGTTAAAAATAAAAAAAAAAAAAACAAAAACATACAAACAAAGAAAAAAACAGCTACTCCTTTAGTATTCTCACCACCTGTCCTGTCTTGGGCACCTTTCTTTTGTTTGTCGAGACAATTCTGTATTGAATTTTGGTGAATCAAATCACTACCTGGGTTAGAAAGTGCATCAAAAGTAATTTAAGTACATTTATAAAGCACACTGACAAATGCACTTTAAACTTTAAAATTAAGTTTGGGTTGTTTTTTGTTTTTTTACAGGTTGTAGAATACAAAAGGAAACCAATGGATTTAAAGTAAACAGAAGTTTAGGAGTATGACAGCTAAAAATGAACAATAATCAACCAAAATCAGAAAAAAAAAGCTTTTCATTAGTTCTAAAAATGTAAAAAACAAATTACTGTATTCATTCATCCTTTCACTGAATTTAATATCCATAGAGAACAGAATTTATATACATAATAACAGGGAACGTGGTAGTTTTAATATCACATCCTATTGCTTGTATAACCAGTAGAATTCAAAGCAGGATTATGGGACTAGATGGAAATAACCTGACACAATGTGGAAATTAATCAGAATACAAAAAATCTGAATAAACAGGAATTCTTTTTTGAGCTACAGAGAGCTTTTCGAAGAATGAGCTCTAAATAGTTTGACCTGTAACTCGCCTATGCAAGAAAAAATGAGCTTCATCTTCGAAATATAATGAACAGTGCAAGAGAGTAATTCTATCCCCCTGCATGAAGAGACATTTATAGCCACAGCTTTCAGTTAAAATCATGTCAAAAATGATCATCATTATCTAATCACTCTTGAGTTTATAACAGTCAAAAAAAAAAACACTTACTCAAGGACTCAAGAGTATTTTGTGGACCAGGCCAACTTCTCACTGCCATGAGGAACTAAAACAATTAAAAGCTTTATCAGGCCCCAAGGCTCTGGAGGTAAACTGGGCCCAGAGGGGAGATTCATTCAAATCGATAGCAGGAGAACCAGCCCTAGAGAGCGCTACACTGCTCCCTCAGCACCATTGTGGTCTGCATCCAGATACCGCTATATTATATCTCTGCCATCTTTAATTAGCTTGTGCTTTAAATGATATGAACGTTGGCTGTGAGGAAATATGATAAGTGCTGAATTCCTACTTGAATGATTAAAATCTGAAAAGATATACAGCTTAGCCTGAAGTGAGAGCATGTTTAGCTGCAGCATTGACCTGAGGCCAACTCCGGGAGAAACGCACAAGAAGTGTGCCTGCATCCTTTTCATGTTCAACAAATAAGCTGAAAGGCTGCCTGAAAAACACACTAGCAGAGGCACATAACTTTTCTACATCTGTCTACTGTATGTTGTAGTAAAGTGGTGTCCTCAATCATCTGGCGCTCTTAGGGAACTTGCTTTGGTCATCAGTGACCTTCAAAATAATGTCTGTCTGCAGGCTGAAACACAGCGGAACTAATGACAGCGATAAAGGCATGCCTCCACTTTGAATGACACCTTCCTCCAGCCATCCAGAGAGAGAGAGAGACAGAGAGACAGAGAGACAGAGAGAGAGAGAGAGAGAGTCGGGTGGAAACATAGGTGGTGAGATTGAGAGAGAACGAGATGCAACATTAAGCAGATTGATTTTAAAATTCCACACACAAGAGCCAGCTGTAAATCATGCAAAAACTCACAGAGGCAAAAAGCCATCATCTGTCTTGTTTACGCGAGTAGGAACAATATGGATGCATGGCGTGCCTTATCGCTGGCCGACGGGAGTATGGGGGAGGAATAGAACAAGGACGGAAAGGAGGGGAATGTATATATCATTCTTGGATGGAGAGAAAAGGACTGACAAGAGCTGGATAAGCTTAGCCAGGCCTGCAAAAACCCAAACAGTATGAAGCACAGGTTTTCAAATCAACTTCTCTGGCTGACAAATGATCGATACACCGAGGGACTGACCGTTGCCTTCAAAGTAAAGGCTGCAACTCATATTTATTATCTTTTAATCTGTTGATATCTCTTTATTAATCATCAGTTGTTTAGTCTATATAATGTGAGAACATTTCTGCATGCCAAAACACTGGTAAAGGCTAGCAATACAAGTATAAAAAATGGGTTTCAGGTTTCCATTAGAAAATGTTACTTGTATATCAAAACCAAAACTGGACATGTTTGAAGTGGTTTGGGGACCATTTGCTGCTTTTGTAAAGGTTACATACTTCAAAGATGATGAAGAGAAGGAATCAAAACTCCTTCATGAAAACTTTGTAGAATTTCTTGCGTGAATTCTGGAGACATTCATTATGTGGGGGGATTATTCATTTGCAGTTCAGAAATATTTTATTAGGGATTACCTGTTTTATGTTTGAGAATAATCATCTTCTTGGTGTTCTAGATCATTAATTTTTAAATGCCATCACATCTTCTTTTGTTTATTTTGTGTGTACAATGTATATAAGGCTTTGAATAATTGAAAAAGTTTAAACACATATAACATGTAGTCAATAACATAAAACGTAAAACATAAAACATAAAAAAGCAGAGAATCTTCATATTTAAGAGTCATAAATTAGTAAATGTTTGGCAATTTGCTGAATAAATGGCACATCCAAAACAGATCCTGGCTTTAACTCTCATCTCAGCTCTTTTCGGCAATAGCTGAATTATCTTTTCTTAGAGTAAGCAATTAACTCTGTTAACACTCCTTTCAGCATTGCATGAAATCAAATAGTCAACTCATCCATACAATCCAATATTTACAGACAGCCATCTACATACTCAACACACACACAAACACACATACACGCACAATTCATTCATCATATCAAAAACTCATTTTGTCTTTAGTGTGTTTTCTCGACCTGCTGTGTGGCCAAGTGTAACTCGAAGAGAGTACACAAGCCACGGTCTGAAAATAGGTTATCTCTCAAACGCACAAACACACACACACACAAACTGGCAATCCCTCTAGGCATTGCGGTGGCCCGCTGTGGTCAGTCTGAGATGTTAATTACCAGTATGTCTCGTTAGTAAGATGTACTTTACACAGCGGTGGGCCCTGGCCACCCTACTGCTAACCCCGCTCTCCATTAAATCTCACCAATTACTCTAATCAGTGTGAAGAAGTGGAGCACTTCTTTGTAAAAATCGGCTAATTAAGACACACATGGCTGGTCACTTAGCGCTGCGGAATCTGCTCTGCCAAAAACTTCAAAGTCCCATAGAAAAGCTTTTGTGAAGCCTATTCAGGTTAGAGAAAATGCTCAGAAAGTACCAGAGGCCTTTCATTTTGTCTAACCTGTAAAGACAGTGGCAAAATACAAACAGAGTTTTACTCATTGAGATTAATTGTTGCATATGTGTATGTGACAGAGTTTCACAGGTTAAGCTTCCTTTGTAGGCAGGGAACCTGTCAGTTCAAAGGGTTTGGTTCTCATTTTAAAAGAAAAAAGAAAACAGGTCGAAAGCAACAAAAATAGATGGAAAGAGAAATGGAGGGGAAACTCACATACTACACACTTTCACATTCAACAAAAGGTTATTCCAACTATGCTTTTTTTCCCTTTAAATTTGGCATCAAATAAAGCCTGATCTGAAGAGGGAGACTGGCTGCACCAGACACCTATTCCTGCTTTTCTTTTCCATTGTCCTGCTTTGTCTAATCGTACCAAGAAGAATATGTGACATCAGTTCTGGCTTCAGGCAATAATCATTGTCCTTTTGTCAGAAAGGAGAGTCAAGACTTTCATGATTTCTACTTTCTCTGGGCTTTGTTACTCTGTAGATGTGAATAATGAGATCAAAGGTGCAAAAATGTAACTGATCAAGTGTGAAATCTTTCGCACCACCTCAGAGTGTAATCACACTCTGAGGTGCCTGCCATGGCGAGGTGAACCATTTCTTTTGCAGAGGAATGTGTGGTATGTGTGCATTTGTGGGACAGATTTTAGAAGTCTGTGTGTGAGCATGTCTTTGTCAGCAGTTTGTATCTGATATTATTGCAACTCCACCCATAAGTAAGTGTTTCTGTATTCCGTCAGTTACATGGAAAGCTGATCTGAGGTACTCCTGAAACGCCTGACAATTTGCCAGTTGCATTTAAAAAAAAAAAAAAAAAAAGCTGTGGGGCAGATGGGCAGAGATATGCTTTTTCTTTGCCATCCACACTTAGGTTAAATTTAGACCCGTTCTGGCACAAGAGCAGCTGTTGGGAGCACAGAGAGACGAGTTGGAGGAGAGAGAAAGGAAAGGAGGAGAAAGATAATGTGAGAGAGGGAGATGAGACAGGAGAGGAAAAAGGGAGGCAAAGGTGGAGAAAAAGAGGCAGAGACGGACAGAAAATGAAGGAGGGTGTGGAGAGTGAAAAGGAACAACAGATCATGGAGGAGAAAAAATAAGGAGAAAGGCGGTATGCAGGCAATGGCATGTCGTCCCCCGGCCTCGCCATCCTCTGTCGGCTGTGTTGGGGAATGGGCCGTAAAAGAGGGTATACAGTTTGAGTGAGTGATAGAAGGGGAGATGGGGGAGGACAGCCTCGGCTTGTCTAAACTCACAGTGGTGCACTGGGCTCGGTGCCTCTTCATCACTGTCTATCACTTCTATTCCTGACACCTTGATGTCAGGGAGAGTGGAAACTGATGCAGGGACACTGACAGCAGGAGAGGGGACACTGGGGGAGGGTTCAAGCTCCAGATCATGTCAAAAGCTACTGAAAGGGAAGCTAGTAGAAAGAGAGTTGGAAACTGGTTTCTAGGTCTATGAGGATGTGTCTTCCCTGAGTGTGTTTGTGTGTGTGTGGGTGTGTGTGTGTGTGGGTGTGTACTGTGCATGTAGGGTTTGTTTAGCTGCATACATGCTTCCTGTATTCCAGTCAACACTGACCTGCTCCACCCAGACTCCAGATCCCTCCTCAGGAGCCCAGAGGATCATGGTTTTGTCCATGGAGGCAGAGAGCAGACTGAGAGGCTGTTGCAATTCACCACCTTCAAGGGAAGACAATGACACTAGAATCTATACAGCAATCACATACAGTTGACAGCTGATAATGATCAAAAGACACCCGGCAATTATAAGGCCAGTGGTTTTCAACTTGTTCCAATTGTGATCTGAAGCAAAGTCTGCTCACACCTCCTGTCACAGGTTACATATGTCTGTTATTAGCTGCTGTGATAATTCTTTATCACAAAGTTTCATTTGAGCAGTGTGAGGGCTGGAGAGATGAAACTATCCAGTATTTCACAATAAATTGGCAAAGGTTTGTGAATGGTCAGAAGAAATTACACCATTTTAGTGACAAAAATAAATTTTTTACCTGTCCTGTTGAATATCTTCGATTTACCTCAGGAACCATAGTATCAGGCCTTCTGTGATTTATTTTAAGGCCGCACGGTAACCATGATCTTGATTTTGTTTTTGAAATGTATATATTGAATATGTATACTAGACATTTTAGACAATTTGTGTGTATGATGCCTGGTCTGATGCATCAAATCGAATGCTTTTACAGGTAAAAAGACTGACCAATCAGAAGTAATGGTTCCCTGGTTAACAGAGCTTTGTTTTGTAGCTTCAGTCAAAAACATTTCCCTACAGAACAGCAGCAGAGAAATAAAAATTCCAATTATATGTAGGGATTAATGAAGAGTTTCGTATTGACAGGCTTCTGTGCTTCTGTATCATATTATAATCTTTGTTTAATGATAATAAAAGTATTGTTTGTAAATATAGAAAAATAATTATGAACCGTGATATGTTTGATTGGCATAAAAAATGATTGATTCCTTTCCTGATTTTTTTTCTTTATAAATCAAAGTACCTTTGTAGAAGGGAGGCTGCCAGTGGACTCCATAGACCCAGTTCTCATGACCTGCCAGGACCGTCTCAAGAGACACAGCAAACACTGAGGACACGCCTGCCACAGGAAGACAGAGAGGCCAGAGAAAGACTGTTACCAAGATATCAATTTCATGCTATTAATACCAGAAAGGTAGCTGATGAGCTGATCAGCTATAATTTTCTGCTTTAAAATATTATTCTTTTGTGGCTAACTATATGTAATTCTAAATGGTGCATGAAAAATCAATTACGCATGTGTTACACTGACAAAGATAAACACACATATGAACACACATGCTTGATTGTTTATGGAAGTCGGTAACCACCATGTGCCATTAAACCATCAAAAAGTGTTTCTCTTCACTTGCTTAATTAGCACCCTATTTATAATCCAGCCAGCATTACCCGCTCACCTCTCTCCTTCACTTCAAAAACATCCTCTTTCATTTTGATGATGGTGTGATCGTCCTCGGTGTGGGTGTCTGTCCCAGACTTGGCAGAAAGCCTCCACACTCTGATGAGACAGTCCTGTGAACAGCTGGCTAGCAACAGCTCCCCACCTGAGTGTGTTGGAGAGAGAACCTGAAAACCTTTCCGACATTTTCTGTCAATTCTTAAACTACCTTAACAAAAAATTTATCAAATTGGACTCCTGTTACTCTGAGGGAATGTTTGTCAGTATGTAATATCTGCTTTAATTTTTTTGGTGTATAAAAAAAAAAGAAAAAAAAAAAAGCTAATTTTCCAAGAGACATATGAAGTTTAGTTCCTAGTGTATTTTAAGTTGATAAAACTTTAAAACTGCATAATTACATTTTTTGGATTCTTGAGAGTAACACAAAAAGCCTTTATGATACAAATACAAGTAAATATAAGTAAATATAAAATAACTAATTAGAGCAGCTGTAATAAACATTTTTAAAAAATGTCACATGCTAAATTTCAGCATATTTACATTTAATAGCATAAAAATAGTAAAAACATTCATGTTAGCATGCCACCAGAAGGCACTCAGCTAAAACCAGAACTGATCATGTTTAGGCTGATAAAAGTTGAGCCATGTTGGACAATTTAGAGCTGAGCCTGACAGGCTGAGCCTGACAGGCTTAGCCTAACATAATTACTGTAGGTTCAGATTTGAGCTAAAATGATAACCTAATTCTTCTATCAGTTCATCAGAAAATGAATCAGCAACTATTTTGATAATTGAATGATCTTTTTGTTATTTTATAAGCAACAGTGCCAAACAGTTGCTGGTTCCAGTTTCTTAAATGTGAGGATTTTAGGATTTTTATGTCATATCACTGTAAAGTTGTCACCCCTAGGTTTTGGACTGTTTCTTAGATCAAAAAAGATAAATAAAAACAATTTAAAGATGCCACCTGGGGCTCCTGAGAATTATAACAAGCAGTTTTTTACTAATATTCCAATATTTTATAGACAAAATGATCAATCCAATAATGGAGAAAATAATCAGTATATTAATCAGTCCTGAAAAAAAAAATCCTAGCCCTAGAAGAGATTATGTATACTTCTGACATCTGAATACCATTATAATTTTTTGGTTTGAAACGAGCATTACAGCCTCAGGCAGCATGTCTAAAGTATTTTAATTTCTGTTTTTGTCAGGTATCCATTAGAACTTTAAGCAAGACATAAGAGGAGATTGCTCCTGACTGTGATGTAGCCAGTAAGACAGCAGGAGTGCACAAATATACATAGACAGGTGGTACACAAAGTACCAGACACTATCCCTAAGTGCCCCCGTCTCTCACATTATGTGTTTCAGGTTTAGACCAGTGTAGCAGTTTTGCCTCTGCCAAGATAATAAAAAAGTCTGCTGCTACTACCACCTAAGGCCTCCTGATTGTCAGGAGAGGGGGGAGGAAGGCCATTATAATTTGTAATTCATGGTGTGATGACATGATGATTATGATTTTGGTGATTGGTTTTGCTTCTTGCCTGAAACTCTTCCAAACCACTTCCACTGGTGACTTTCTTGGGCCTGCTAGAATAGTTTTTATAAAACACTGTTTTTAAAACTTGAAGCAAAAAGAATTATCCATAAGCACCTACACCAACTTGTTTTTATGACTTTTTAAATTGTCTCAACATTGTGCTCCTTCAAAGTCTTTTTCAATGTAAACAGGATAATTTCATACTTATAATAAATTCATTCTGCAAAAAACATATTTTTAAAAGGTGCATACTAAAATGAGGCAAATGAGTTCCCCATAAACCCCTTGGTTTATGTTGATCAATTGATGTGGTAGTGTTGATTTTAATCTACTGCTTAGGTGGATGCAGTAAAAATATGATTTTGAAAACATAACAAAGATAGAAACACAAAAACAAAAAGTAGCATCATGCTCCGAAACCTAATATCACAGTGGAGAGAAGGTTCTGTCATTCCTATGGAGATATTTCATATAAACAAACTTCTGTCTCTTTGCTTTCTGGTAGCTTGGCAGCCTGGAGTAGGTCGTAGACTCTGAGTGGGAAGGAGACACTGGTGGAGATGGCTGGTTAAGGAGATGAAATAGCTTTTACACAGTCAGAACAGTGCAGTAATGAAGTGCCCTTGAAGAGGGTTACACAATTAGTAGAGCCTGGACTGTATCCAGGCATTGCTTTGTGCTATCACTGCAAACAGCACACTGGTTTGTGAAGCTGGACTGAAAATAACTAGTGTGAAAGGCTAGACAAATATTGAATAGTCTAGATTTTTAGAAAAATTATTGATCTAAAAAGAGAAATTTGTCTTTTTCCTTTAAGAAGGTCAAAGTGTGCTTCCCAGCCTTTCTAATCAAATTGGTTGAGGGCTTTGACTGGGAATATCCTCCTACCACACAGAGTTCAGCCACTCACATGTTATTTGATTCATTCAAAGCCCAATAATTGCATTACCCAGCTTAGAAGGCTTTCGTTAGATAAACCAAAGCTAATGGAAAACCACAAGAATAAGACTTTCAGAAACAAGCAGGTAATAAGAATTAAGCTCTCCATTTACTGAGCAATTGCACCTAATTTCAATATTACATGCATAATATTGGAAAATATAATGTCTATGGGACTCTTAATTAGCAATCGAGCAAACATTACAACAGTAAGTCAAGGAATCTGGTCTATTCTTATAATCATCAAAACTGCCCTGCTCAGCTTGCTTTCTAAGCACTGACAAAACAACCCGAGTGACTTACTTGTTACTATTGTAACTATTGTTACCACCTATTATAAAGATGCTTGGCTCAAATCTCAGCCCTGGTACCTCAAGGTCTGACTCTGTTTGAGAAGATGTTGGTGATGTGTGAGACATATTAAGAGTTCGATCAAAAAAGGATCTGCTCCTAAAACAATAACACAACCATTACTACAAACAGTAGAACTCACCTACAGATGCCCATGCCACTCCACGAACCCAGTCTTCGTGTCCTTGCAGTGACAAAGTTTTCTGGAGCTGTTATAGAGTAATTTAAAAATGTCAGTTGGTGCCTTCAAACTTTAGAAACTCAAAATAAAGAGTTGGCAAATAATACATGAATGAGTTTCTCCTGACTACTAATTTGAGTTCACCTTTCCATTGGTCTGCACGTACAGATGCACCCGAGAGTCATCACCTCCACAGGCCAGTATGGGAACTGTGAGGAACAAGGTTTAGGTTTTCCCAGCCATGTAAATACATACACACACGACGCACTGCGTTTACATCTACTGTACATCTAGGTGTTATAAATAGCAGCAAGACGGAAAGGAAGGATGAAGCGAAGCATCAAACAGATGACAGGCATGAAAATCAGAATGGCAAAATGACACAAGACACAACAAACGCTGAGTACATTTTGAATAAGAAATCTGGTTACAGGCACTAAATCAGTGGTGCAAATTGAAATGGAAGACAAGAGAGGAAAAATGTGTGTGCGCGTAAAAGCGTGGAACACAACTAAAAGGATATCTACATAGAACCAGCTTAGGTTTACCTCTATTGCCTGGCAACAGAACCAGAGAGACATCCATCATAAAGCCGCTGCCAAATGATATGACGTGGAGGCACTCAGCTGAGGAACACACATGTACATGGAATTAAACTTTCTGATACAACGTGCCTTATACTACACGATTAAAAACAATATCCATTGAGCTAAAATGTGTGGTTTTGGTCTTTGTGTGAACAGAGTTGTACTTGTAATGAGTTCTTTTGACTGTTCCTTCAAGACGTATTTGGAAAAAAAAAAATTCCCTGGAGAGATTACACACTATGGACAGTCATTTCTGTCCCAAAAACATAAAACTTGTTGGACTTAGTGATCTTTGATCTTTAAATTAAGAATTTCATGAGTGTATGTTTGTTTAAAAATATACACATAATATAAAAGATGCGATGCAAACTAAACCACTCCTGAGCACTGTAGAGGTGAGGCAAATGATTGCATTGTTTCTATACTGCCATACCCCCTAACAGCCACTAGGGGGCACATAGCTGAAGTTTAAGCAAGTGAAAAAAATGAATTGATTATTTACTTTTCGAGTAATATAATGATTCTTCTACTTTCTAGGTAAATAAGGTGCCTGACATCCAAAAAAATGCCAAAATCCCAATTCCAAGAAATGCTAGGCACCAGGTGTGAAATTAACCATTTTTGTCCACTCTTGCAAAGTTCCCTTTTCAGGGAATTTTTTTTTTCTAAATTTTAAATTCAAAATACTGAGAGGATCCTACAGGATATCTTAGTGGTTTCTAATTTTGCTGTGCTAACCCTAAAAGTGTTCATAAAATTCATTTAAGGGTCATGAAATGATCTCTTGAGCACACAGACAGGCAAAAAAAAGGGGTGAGAACCACACAAATTTAAGACTGCCAATCCCAATTCACTGGTTTAAAACACTATTCTTTTTTACAGTTTCCAACTCTATTATGGCAAGTGTCATATTGCAAAAACTCCACAGATGGACACTAAAATGTACATGCCATTTTTTGTTTGTAACATACCCTCTCTGTTTTCATTGCAGAGCCACAGTCTGACTGTGGAGTCGGATGCTGAGGAGGCCACCAGGATCTTGGAGCCCTCCACGTAGATGGCATCCACCCCACAAATTGGACCAGTGTGGCCTTTACACTCAACTGACTGGCTGAACTGAAAACAGCAGAGAACATTTTAGACCTTATATCTTTAAGAATAAGCAGGGAACTTTGTGTCAGAAACACAATTATGTGCAGCAGGTGGATTACCTTCTCATTCTGAGCCTCCCAGATGATGAGCCGATTGTCTGACCCTCCTGACACAAGATGACTCTCCAGAGCTGTGACAACAAAAACAACACAGTTAAGTAAAACTATACTATGCATATATTGTATTTACTTTTGTGCACTTTTACACTGGGTGTCTTTTGTATGGCTTGGGCTATTCCACCTAGTTAGAGTTAAGAAAAAATGTAACTCTAATGCATGTAATGATATTTTCAGACAAATGGCATGCTTCAAACTTTGTGGTTTGGGGGAGTCAGTTTGGGGAAGTCTTTCTGAGTTCCAGGGGGTAGTTTTCTTGGCTTGGTGTGTAAGAACTTGACTGGTCTGCACAGAGTCCTGACCTTAACCCCCACCCAATACATTTTGGGATGAAGTGGAACACAGACTGTGAGCCAGGATTATTTCTCTAGCACCCGACCTGACTTGTGCTCTTGAGGCTGATGGGAGCAGAGCCCTGCGGCCAGCCCCCAAACAGCTTGTGAAATGAGTGCCCAGGAGAGTGGCTTTAATAGCAACATAACATCCAAGTTTTATAATGTTCCGATGTCCACATAATTGACCATATAATGTATATACTATTCTATTATAAAGCCTGTGAGCGACATGCCAGCAAAGGGACAATAAAGAAGACTATTTGAACAACTTAGATCCACACGAATGACTCAATTTTAGATCCATAAACCGAACTGAAAGCTCTTGGTAAAACATCTCACGGCTGGTCAAACACCCGCCTCTGTGCACTTGTTCTAGAGGCAGATAATTGTCGTGACTAATGGTCGTGACTAACGTTAACAGATGAACGCCAGGTGTTTGACGAGTCCACATCAGCTTCCTCCCTCTCCATACTCACCCAAGTCGTTTCTGTGAAGCCACTGGACTGCGTTCACTCTGCCTCTGTGTCCATTCAGCACAGCAACGACTCTCCTCTCCTAAAGCAGCAGCAAGTCGTGTGTTTATTAAATGAACGAGGAAAAACATGCGTCTATTTACAGCTGCAGGGCGCTCGGTTATCGTTAGCTGTGACAACTGACAACGGGGGGCAAATTTTACAGGAGAAAATAGACTGATTTTACTACCTGCGGGTCGTACAGAGCCACCGAGTTACATGTCCCAAAAGCAATGGTTCCCCCACGACTCCAAGAAACTACATTTGGTGTCCTGTTGGCACAACAAGCGACATGACATGTTTCTATTACGGGCGCAGCCATCTTGAAAGCTGAAGTTGTGGTGCTACTGTAAATACGGCTGTAGTTATACCACTACGTGCTAACAATGGTTCCGCGTCCAGTGGTCTACAGTTTGACAAATTTTTGAGGATGATTGTATTTTTGACTGCGTGGTGACATACACAGTGTCCTCCTTAATAATCTTTACTATTTTTTAGTTTGTTTAAAGAAAATACTACAGCATTCATCTATGTAAATTGCACTACTGAGTAATATTCACTAGATGGCGTAAGACAATCACAAATTCCAGGGAGGCTACTCCATTTTAAAAATGGTCACAGGGGCTTTATTGTTTTTCCATTTCTTGCTTATTAATATTTTCTAATTGTATTGTTAAAATTATTGAAAAAAAATGGACTTCACTGCATGATGGATTCCTACTGAGAAATGCCCAGTGGAATTAACCAAAATAGATCTTAATATCATACATGATTGAATGTATTTGAATGTACTATGTGAAACAAAGTGAAAAGGGTATTAATAAGATGATTGTTTATTAGTTTGTATATATTTTTTGTCTTTTCCCTTCTACCTGGAGTCAAAGGTCAAGCATGAACAGAACTACTGGGGATTTAGAGCCATGTATGGAGACATTCAGCAGGATGGATGCTTGGAGATTTGAACATTGATCTTCTGGCCTAAGGTTGATCCCCACATTCATTAAGTCACTATGCTGCATCTTTCTAGTGTCAGTAATTGGCAGTGAAGACAACCCATGTATCTACTGAACTCTTTACAAATAGGACATGGCAATATTGTCCTCTAACTAGGCTATGTATGCAATATAATTCAAGCTCTTTAGCACTGTGAAATGTTTTCAACTTTATATTTGTCTCACCTTGGTCTGATCATGATAGCAGAAAATCAGGAATTTAGTTTATATTCACTGCAGTATATTTCATCTAATTTTATAGTATTTTGAAATTGCTCCAACAGTAACCAAGATGCCACAGAAAAAATGCAGCTATGTCGAACTGTATTATCTCCGTGCCAAGTGTTGACTGAGGGTGACCGGTCGCAGCTGAGCTAGCTGCCAGCCAGACAGCCTTGCTTGTTAAAAAAAAAAAAAAAAAAGCCCCTGGGCCTTTTGGATTTCAAAGGTTGACGCATCACTTTTGTCACAAGGAGTTTCCAGGCACCTACTTGACATGATCAGGGGGAAAAATGTGATGGCATCTGTGAGCCCTTGAGATGATATGATAAATGACAATGTAGCAAAGACAAACGGGGATAGAGCCAAAGAGGAAGCACACTGGCGCCAACAATTGGGTAGAAAATAGATTGTGTTTGTCTTGCTACTGTTGTCCCTCTGCACTCAGTCTCAGTGAGACAGGATTTAGGCAGACTTGGCAGGGTGAGACGACCTCTCTGTGGAGGATACTCATGCAGCTACGGCACTCATCTTCAGAGAGACAGCTAGGCAAAATCTGGGGTGCAGCCAAACAGCTGCATCTATGAAAGGAAAAAGAAAATCTCCATTACCTTAGAATCTTTGACTATGAATTTATCATTCTTTATTGATTAAATCTCTGCACCTGCTTACTTAATGTAGGATTAATTTGATCAAATGTAATGGGTCATTGCAGGAAAGATGAGGTTTTCTTTGGGAAATATTCTATCCTACTTTGCCAGGACAAAAGAGAATAAGGATACGTCTTTCTGTAAGAGGTTTTGTGAAGATATCTTTGCACCAGAGCGATGGAGGCCCAGGCTATTCACATTCTTTACCAGCACTAACTGAACCTGTTCCTTTAACCCTGTGATGATGGGGTCATCTGGGGAAAACTCTTAGACTAAGGCAATGGATTTTTATTTATGAATGGATTTGTGGTTAGTAATGTGACTATAAAATCTGTGTTTGTATATATAGTGAATATAAGACATATGAATCCAGGTTTAATAATCATTCCTGGCCCTTTCTCATTATAAAAGTCATGTTAATTTGAATATATTATATGCTATATCTTTATTTCTATTACAGCATGAAGCGAAGCTCAGTCTCCTAGTTCAGAAAGTACGATCTAATTCTACTGTATTTCCATCTATCTTTTATTTACTATAGTGACCCCAAGTACAATCCCAGTCCCAAAATTGAGAAACTCTATCCTATGTAATGCCTATACGAAAAAAAATCCACCCTACTTAGAATTTTGAAGGCAGAAAATTAAATGTATTTT
The DNA here is from genome assembly GCA_016859345.1 of Istiophorus platypterus. Classification (NCBI taxonomy): domain Eukaryota; kingdom Metazoa; phylum Chordata; class Actinopteri; order Istiophoriformes; family Istiophoridae; genus Istiophorus; species Istiophorus platypterus. Next base: position 10,172,629 of record CM029127.1, on the reverse strand, counting down.
AAAGTGTAGATAATATCCTTAAGTGTTTTATAATTCATTTAATCATGCTATACAGTATGTTGCCACCAAATGCTCAATAACTCATTGGGCCTGAGGAGCTCTGAAGCCTTTATGGGAGAGTGGAGGGAAATTATGGAATCCCTATAATGAACTTCATATTTAAAGAAATACTTAACGGGGTTGAGGGATGACAGAGAGACCTTCTGTTTTTCTGTTAATACTTAAATATTCCTTATGAGTTAACAGTGGCTGTCTCATTCAAAGCCATTTACTCACTTGCCTACAAATAAGCATGTTTTACACTGGTTGAGGCAGGCTATAACAGTGCATGTAATGACTCTATAATTATATTATTACACTTTTAAGATCTAAGGTGAAAACAGTATTTTGAAACACTTGACTGTGTATATTTTCTCCTAACTATGAAGAAAAAAATGGATTTCTCTTGTTGAATGCTTGGTATTGCATAAAAAAATGCAAGTTTAAAGAAAAAAGTAATCAAACTACAAAATGAAATAAAATGAATAGCTAAAACTTAATAGATTATATAAATTATATAAATGTATTCTTGGGAAACACAGTAATCCACAAATTTTTCAAATTTTCATGTAGTTTCATTTTTCTTTCGCCAGTATCACACAAGCACTGACTTTATTTGATGTTTACTTTTTGTATTCATTTCTCTGGTGGAGAAATGCATGGACACATTTTAACACTCGGGAGTTATCATGTATTATGTTTGTGTGCTTACACATGCATATAATGTCCAATTATGCATTAACACTTTTCTCATTCCTTTGTGTTTACATTTGCTGTTATTTCCAACTACAAAGAGCATCTCTGACAAATGAGACTGCCTTTAGATAAAGAACTGCTGGATGGAAACTGAATGATAATGGGTACATGTGAAGTGTCCCTGATTATATAACAACGGAAATGGAGGCATAGAAAGGCCAAGATTACTGGGCTGGGTGTCTGCATTGTACTTTGCTGCTGCTTGGTTGTGTTTACGTGGAATTAAATTAGCCTTGTCCCTGAGGGTGGGTACTTTGCAGGAGGAGGGAGGCGAATGACAGATAGATGACCTGCTCCTCATTAGCACTGCTGCTCTGTTTTTTTTTCCCTTCAATATATTAAAATGTAAGATTTCTATCCAGCTTCTAATTCACTTGTGCGTATTATCTGCACTGAAAAAGTGTAATTTTGAGAGAGTTCAAATTAACATAAACACCTGTAAACCAGTCAGGATTCAACCTATCTAACATTATAAACATCCCCTGAATTTTTAGACTGTAAAACCATTCAGGGTCATCCAGTGAAAACAGCCTGTAGCCGACTAAAAATTCAAAGAAGGCACTTCAACTCAGTTTGACCTCCTCTCCTTAACAGGGGCCTCTCCGGCCACTGTATCACGCCAAGAGAGTGAGTTCAGCAGAGGGTTTCTGTCAAGTCCACAGTAGTAATACATCAAAGTATTGAGAGAGCTATTCCCTCTAAACAAGTTCTTCTTTCACATTTGCCCCAAGGGCAAATGTGAATGTGTGAATTGTGCTGTGAAAATATGTACAATCCACAGAGTATAAAACTTAAAAAATACAAATCATTATCTTGTCTAAAACATGCATGAATATTTGTATTGGCATACATTGTTTTCTGTTACTTTCTCGAAGTTTCTACCTTTTTAAAATGCAAGGGAATATTCAACATTCCACCACAATCCTTCTTTTGAATCCTAAATTTTTAATCTACTTATCCTACAGTGGAATATGACTGAGTGCATTCATTTTACATCTTGCAGTGTGCAAAATCACTATCTCTTTAGGCTCAGCAGTTCCTGTCCCAGGAGTAGCACAGCCAGAAGGAATGATCCAGAGAGAGAGACAGAGAGAGAGAGGAGAAGTGTGCACTTCTAAAGCATAGAGAGAGACAGTAGCAGCTGTTAGCAACAAAATCACACTGTGCATACGCATCTTTTATTTAATGAGTAATACCCTTGGACTCTGCAGATGAGTATACACAAAAGGGACATCCTGCTTGTACGGGTTTTCAAGCAAATTGTCAAAATGCAATGTGTCTAAAAGAGATTAGAGGCAGAGAAGCAAATATTGAATATTCCAGAACACATGAGATACTGTTGAGAAAAACAAGCCTGTTTCACAGTTAGGAGTATGGCACAGACAAACTCAGTGAGAATTTGCACAGTATTGCATTTCTTTGGGCCTTTGGATTGGAAGCTATTTGTCCGGATGATAACTAAACTATTTCCACTGAAAAGTTACAGGATAGATCATATTTCTTATCTTACTCTGCCTCTTGCATTATCTACTGTGACCAGAATCATTTAAGCCAACACAAGTTGATACAGCACAATGCAAGTGGCCCGAGTGGAGCTTGTTATTATCTTATCGCCTGGAAAAGAGCCTCAGAGCAGATTAACAAAAAACACACAGATATTATCTAGTTAGTAGTAGAGCCATTCATCAAAGTGGAACACAACCATGTCCGCTCATAGCAGCCAAACTGCTTGCATGCCTTAATAATGATGTGTAAGTGTGTGTTTGTGTCTGTGTATACATATTTGTGTGTTAGTGTGTGGAGTGAAACCTATGCAAACAGGGAGGGTTAAACTAAAGCATAGCTTTGGGGTTTAAAATAAATACTGTCTGGGCCTGAGAGCAGCAGGCAGTCTTAACACACACACACACACACACATGCAGACAGTGCCATTGTCTCCACTGCTGACACAGAGGGCTAGCCAGCCACCATAGTTGATGATAAAGCAGGCAGCAAAAGCCCTTGGTAAAAGTGCCACAGTGCGTATAAGCCATATCTGTTGGCAGCCATCTGCTGTGTTCGTAGTATGAAGTGTTACTCACCACTTGCCATCCAGTGGCTGCACTTAAAGTTAAAACTAGCTACCGGAGCCACTTGAGGATTGAAAGAGTTTAGCAATAGTTTTGTCAGGCTCAGATCCAATACTGAGTCATATTTCTGGATTCAATTCACTTGGTCACAAAATAAGAAGAGGCACATTGTCTTGTTGGGATAAAACTCTCGCTCCTCATTTCGGAGTGTGACAGTAAGTTTTAAAGATGCTCTGATGCAGTTAACAACTGTACAAGCAGAATGAATGGACTTTATGCTGAGCAGAGAAAGCTGGCTCTTGTCATTCCCATAAAAATGACTACAATCTAGCTGTTTGCAAAATCTCAATCATACATCAAAAGACTTACTTCAACATAGACTGATAGATCTGTTATGTTGCTGATGTTTTTCATTGATCCCTTTTGGCATTTTCAGAACGTGACATCTGTATTGTGAAAGTACTTCTGGGAATTTGGGAGAGAGGTGGGGGTGTGTTAACTGTTGGTACCACTTAAATGGGGAAAGGGGGATTTATACTCATGTGTATTTATTCATCAAATCCATCTACATCTCAAACATGTACAACTAATTGAAATCAAGGGATTTATTGATGGTTTCATGGTAAGTTTTTGTAACAATTTTCAGCTCTAGTCATCTATTCAAAATCTCTCTGTGGCTGATCATTTTTTATTTTAGTCTGAGCAAATGGACTTCAGCCAGACCTGTGGCATGATAACAGCAGCTGCCCTGTTATGTTTTTTAATCAACATTTGTTTTTGCAATTTTTCTGATTTAAACCAAAGCTGGAGCCGTGTGAAGTCATTAATTCACACTTTAGGACCGGTTTAGTTAAGATATATAAGGGCTCCTTTCTCAATTTTGAACCCTGGGTAAATCATGGAACCTCAGAGGTAAGATCATGAGAACAAATGCTTTCTTCAGATAAACAAAAGCTAAAGTTTTTAGGTTGAGCACTGCATTCCAGTCAGGGCAGTTGTCCCCCGTGGCTTATCGCAGCTGGCTTTGATTGGCATATCTGCTGTGTATTTGGAGAGGATGATAAGGGATTCTCAGACTCAAGGGGATAATACGAGATTCTTTGTCTCTGAGATCAAACCAGAGCATTGCTCCTTTCTCGTGATGGCACTGGATGCATAATTCTGTGAAATCTGCATATATGGCCGGATGATCAACTCTTAAATCCAACACTCCCATACAAAATCCTCTGAAATTTGCACGAATGGATGGTAAATTTTGAAACCTCTGGAGGATCAAATCTTCTTTTGCACGATCTCACAGATTCACCACAGACCACTGACGTTCTAAATAATTTCAAAAACACTTTAACCAAATTAGTTCGGTTTGACGGATCATTTGTGTTTGGACTTGATTTCACATAACTGCTGTAGGTGAGTGAAATAAAAGGCTGATCAAAATCAAAAGTTATCAGACTTGGTTGTGGAAAAAAATAAAAATAAATGATGAACTGCACACAAGCAGCCGGCAGAGAAAACCTCAAAGTGTGTGTCTTTGCTGCTGTGCGTGCGTGTGTGCGTGCGTGTGTGTGAGAGAGTGTGTGTGTGAGTGTGTGTGAGTGTGTTTGTCTGTGTGTGTGTGTGTGAGAGAGAGTGTGTGTGTGTGAGTGTGTGTGAGTGTGTTTGTCTGTGTGTGTGTGTGCGGTTGCCCACACTGGTGTACTGCAGTCCGCTCCCTGCCGTAGTTGAGTAAACTACATGGACATTAGCGGGCGCAGCGGCGCAACCACCCGAGCCGGAGTGGATTAAAGCAGCGGGCGTGTGCGGAGAACCACTCGATAAACGACCCGCGTAACCGAGCCAGAAACCCCGGCGTGTAACGACCGAGTCCCCCGCTCCAGTTTGCAACCCGCGAAACGGCGCAGGAAAAAAAAAAAGAGGCTCCCGGTGAACTCCGTTAGCGCCGTGGTATTGTGTTGTCAGAGGCAGGGGGAGGCTCGGCGGGAATGGCTTCATCTCCGTGCGGCAACGGTAACTTTGATTCCGGTCTGGAAATCAAAACTCGCTCGGTGGAGCAGACGCTTATTCCCTTAGTGTCGCAGGTGAGTACGCCACGAATGTAAAAGAAAAACCGGACGTCGCGTTGCATTTTCGCAACCTATTGTACTTTTTTTTTTTTTATTATTATTTTTAAAACGCACTTTTGGCCTCACGACAACAGCCCGGCTCGGATTCCCGAGGCCAACTTGGATTCCCGTGTTTACCTGTTTGTCCGCGGGGGGAAACTGCGTTTCCCTCGCCGTGCCGTGTTCACGGCCGGACCCACGTGTGGGTAATTTACCGTGAGTTGCTGCATCGTTGCAACTATAGTCGTTTTCAATAATAACAATAATAATAATAATAATAATAATAATAACAATAACGCATCGGAGCCCATTTCCGATCCGACCTGTTCCAAGCGGGGCGCAGCGAAGTCCAAGCGACCGCAGCCACAAGTAACCGAAACTTTTACCATGTAACGCGTCCGTCGAGACACACTTGAGACCGAGGACGCACAGATTTCGTTGTTGTCAGGCGGAAGTTGATGGGCTACATAATTACATAAGGGGCTACAATGTGCAGTAACCGGGGAAGTCAGGAAGGGAACAATTAAACCAATGATCAGCCATCCAAAAAGCGACGGAATGATTGTGATATTAATCTCTTGTTTTGCTGGAAATCGCCAGACACCACCACCACCACCCCCCTTCCTTAAAGTCTTCACACTCCGCTTTGAGAAGTTACTGTTCAAGAGAGCATTTAAAAGTTTCCCCACAAGGTTTTCTGCCTGCTCCCTTTTGCCAGTAGCTGGACTCCACTGTGGCTCCCACTTCTCTAATTGGGCCACTTTGAGACACGTGTTTTGTTTTTCAATAAACAGTAGAGGATGAAAGACCCACTTACAGCCACTGCACTCTTTCAGCGACTCCGCTCTTGCACACTCAAAACAGCAGCCCTGGCCTTAAAAAGCCTGGAGTTTAGGTCAAAGAGTTAATGAATCGGTTTACTGTCTAGAGCAACAAAGTGGGCTACAAACTCCGAGGCAGATTTTTTAATGTTTTTTCAAACAACGACTCTATTTTTAGTTGTTAATTTCTACTTCGTTTCATGATTCCTTTACGGCTGTTTTCCGCTGTTGCCTCTTGTGTTTTCACATAGGGATGGAAGATGGGTCGCATCTCCCCAGTCAGGGAATTGAAACCAGTCTTAAAATGCTAATATTCTCTCGTTTTGCATGAGGGTAAAGGGGCAGAGATATATAAATGTTCTTTTGTTTCCACTGAGAGACAGTGGAAGAGAGAGGCACCCCCATTGGTGATTTAACAGAGTCTGGACAATGCCATGATGGAAGGTCCCTGACACTGTCCTTTCCCCCTGTGAATGCTGGAAGCCTGCTTCCTCCCTCTTCCTCCCTCTTCCTCCAACTCATTGCACTGGCTCATTTGAAAGATATAAGGTCACGCTGTACTGAATGGATATGGGTTTATAATCAGAAAAGAACATCTGTTAGTAGGTCAGCTTTTCATGTCAGCCGTTCATTTTAGATGATGTTCATTTTTCAGTGTTGTATGAGGACACCAAAAAGATGATTTAGTAGTTTGGTTGTACAGTATGAGAACTCGAGGGTAAATCCAGGTGATCTTTAACCTATGATGCAAACGGCACATTCTTTAAGAATATTTCTAGCAAGTATTGCTGTAACATTGAGCAGAAGCACACAGTTAATCTGCTGCATTCTGCTTTTTCTTGATAATATTTATGCTGCAGAAAACTTATGGTTCACTCCTGCCTGCTGACAAAGACTATCTGTCCTCCAGTCTGTAGCATAAAAGAAAGTGCTGTATGCCGTAACGGGATTCAGCATATTACAGTCCACTGTGGAAGAGTGGACCTCAAGGACAATGTTTCCTAACTTTCTTTTTTTTTCTCTCTCTGTGAGGCATGTCCCCATAGCAACAGAGCTCTGCAATGCTGAAAGAAACAACATTTCCAAGGACCATTACCTCCACATATAACGTTTTGTTGTTGTTGTTGTTGTTGTGGCGATGTCAGAAGGACGGTCAGCCAGTCAGGGTTGACCGGTACATTAGTCTCACCTGCTGTGAGTGCTTTTTTTTATCCATTATAGTTACATGCATGTAGATAATGCCATAACGGCAAATATGAGGAGGTTGTAGAGTTGAAAAGATTACTCGATTAATCGGTCGATTGACATAGACGACAATAAATTGGATAATTGATTCATTTTTTAAATAATTTTTCTAGCAATAATTCCCACAAAGTTAAGGGTTCCAACTGCCCAAATGTGAATATTTCCAGGTTTTCTCCATCTTCTATGAGATTAAACTGAGTGTCTTTGGATTTGGATTGTCAGTTGGCAAAACAAGACATTTTTTAAGATCTCACCATTGGCTTTGTGAACTTCAAATGGGCATTTTTTTTGCTGTCTGTTGACCCTCTGTAGACCAAACAATTAATTTTTTCATCTAGAAAATAAATGGTATATTATTTGATAATGAAAATATTTTTTGTTGCAACCCTACATGTTTCATAGCAATTGGATTTTGCCAGGACTGATTTGTTGTTTTTACATAAGTGTATATGAGTTGTATGATAGTGTAGTGGTATTTCCAGAAGTAGATGTGGTAGCATACTGGCCAATAGGAATAGGAATATAACAGGAAAATAAAGGGATTTTTCTGTTGGGGTTTTTTTGTTGTTTTTGTTTTTTTTTTTTTCTAATTAAACCCCATCATTTGCTCTTTTGGGGTTTTTGTGGCATGTGTAGAAAATCAAACCTCCAAAAGAAATCTCAGAAACTTTGCCAGTAGTCATTAGAAAGACTGACGCTCATGCCAGGTGTGGTGCTCTAATTATTGCCTTAATGTGAGTAAGATAACTCAGTTAAGAGGTTTTTGTGGTGCTTCTGAGAATCAGCATTGCCTTACATAGCTTTTAATTGAATTATTATAGCCATTGTAAATGCATAGACTGTGTGGGCTGTGTTATTAGGCTTTCCTTCTTAAGGAGCTTTGTGTGTAGTTTGTTTTTTTGTATATGTGTATGCATGTTCATGTGAGTCTTTAGATAACCGTCAAGGAGGAAATGAAAAAGCGGTGTCAGTGAGAAAAGGGGTGTTTGATAAGGTATCATGTTGTGCACTATCCCCCCTCTTTAATTATGTATCTCCTCTCCTCTCCTCTCCTCTTCTCTCCTCTCCTCGCCTTGCTATGACGTTGATATCCTCGGGCCTTTGTTATCAGCTTCACTCCCACAAGGGTGTAATTATAGGCCTTGGAGACTCCCGGCCTTGCGCAACACACACACACACACACACACACACAGTCACACACACACACACACACACACACACACACACACACACACACACACACACACACACTAAATGGGGCAAACAGTCCTAACCACTTCTTTTCTTTTCATGCTTATATTGTATGTTCACCTGTCATACTGATTCCTTGCATTTGCATTTACCTATTTGACAGAGAGTCTGAGTGTCAACTTCATTCCCGAAGTTACTGGTGCTTTGAGTTTTTGCAATTTAATTTCTATTTAAAGGCGTGTGACTCCTGTTTTCATAATGTGGGCAACTGGATGTTTTCCATCACTTTGACCTGTCACTTCACTCTTTTTCGAAACGGAAGGGGCCTTATCCTAATTTAGCAGAAGCACTTTCCTCAGCGAGGAATTTACTAATGTGCTTTACTTGACCTTTTCTCCTACTGCCATCTCCATACCAATGGACTTGCACTGTCAGGGGCATGTGAGGGTAATGAATTGCTCTGGTGGTGGTCAAAAATTAATGGACATCACACAGAAGGGAAACTAAGCAAACATGTCTGATGTTGTGTGTGTTTGTCCTACCTGTGATGTGGTCCGTAGCCAACTGGAAGGCTATTAGCGATAATCTGACTGCTTTTTCCCTGAGATGCGATTCCTGTTTTGAAGTGGTGATTAGTGAAATAACAGTTCTGTTCCTGGGTTTTTATAATTAAGGTGTTTTCCAAGTGAAAACAGAAGCCCTGTCTGGGTGCGGACATGGTGGTCCTTAGACTGAGGAGGTGTAAGGGTGTTGTTTTGTGGTAAAGATGTGTGGGAATGAATAAGGGCAATGGAGTAATATCTGAGACTTTGATCAGCTCGGTGAACATTTAAACACATGTGACATGCTGGCCTTGTGATTACGTAGCTACACAGGCTCCACCATTTTTCTGCAAGGCCAAGCCAGGAGTTTCTTAAAAGATTTTCTGCTATAATTGGACCTGGAAAATCAGTTCTCTGTCCAAGTTTGTTAGCGTCGACTGTCAAGCCTCCAGGGGTTCTGTGGTGCTTGCAGTTTTGCCTTCTGATTTGTTAAAAGGGACTTTGGGTAAAAAGCTTTTCCCTTTTCATTTTTCTCAAAGCTGGATAGAAATGGAATATTTATTACCCAAATAAACGCTCACTGCCAGGTTTTTGGATGTGATTTGCTCAAAGTCGTAGCATTTTGTTACATAAATACCACATTAAACAAAATACTGAAAAAAGGCTCTCCATAAACATACTCCTTACTTAACAGCTCTTTAAGCATGGATATCAGTCAAATTTTCATCCCTCTCTCTGGAAATATTGGAAATTGACTTTTACTGAGATTCGAGGCACTATTTCCCTCTTAATGTTCCTGGTCCTGTGGTGGGTTGACATGACAAACATCTAGGCTGTGAAGTTGTTTTTTATACCCAGACAGAGAGGCATTACTGTTGCCAAGAGCCCTAACAGATCTGCTTCCTCCAGCTATATGATGATAATGAAGACAAATAGATGCCTGACATAAAGGTGAAACCACATGAGGATTACAGTGTGCCACAAGCATGCCTGTGTGTGTGCTCACACACTCACAGACCAAAATACATTAACCTCCTGGGAATGGGACAACATAAGCCTCTGTTGTGTGTGTGTGAGGGAGGGCGAGGAGTGGGGGATTCCACTGTGGTTTGTGGGCCTTTGTATTGGCATACTTGGTTTCTGTGATTGTTTGCTCGCGGGCGACAGAAAGTAAATAAATCTGTGGTCCCGGTGTTTAATGTGCAGTCACCTGCATTTTTTGTCACCGCCATTACTTTTCACCTTATCAGACTTCAACCTTTTAAGGTCTCGACCGAAACAACGAGTTCACAAGTCTGATAACACTTACACTGTTACCTGCACTGTAACAGTGTTCACAAGTCTGATAACACTGTTACAGTGCAGGTCAGGCTGGCACCAAGAGGTGAACAATTTACCCATTGTAGCACTATCATTGGAATTATCATTATCCTTTATTTGCCAATAGCGAGTTTATCTTTCTTCTCTTAAAGTTTGAGATTGGCAGAGCATTCATTTTGTATTTTGTTTCAGAAGATAGCCCCTGGTTCAAAGATCAAATAATGTGTATGAGTCATTGTGAGCCTGACTCAATTTATTGTTGAGTAAATAGGGGTCTGTGGCAAGTTCTCACTCAGTGGTAAGTAGTATACACAGGCAGTCAACTAGGTTGTGTCATCTAATTGAAACGAGATGTAACTCCACTCAACTCTGCTTGTTTTCTAATTAAGTGGTTGCATTAGTCAGTTAACTTTTTCAGTTTAGAGAATTAATTTCTTTTAATAATTACACCCTCCCTTAAACCTCCCACCGTCCCTCATTTGCTCCCGAAGTCTATCTTTTGGTATTTCTTTGAAACGCACACGCACACGCACACACACGCACACGCGTGAAAACACACTGTCAAAGCTTGCATGACCACCGTTTGCCCCTTGTCCTTACCCTCATGCTCTTCTCACTATTGCTATCAGGGGACTCATTACAGATTGCTGTTCTCCGTAAGTGCCGATAAAAGGGTCTGTCTCACATGTCGATCCATTGACCTCTCCCTGGCTAATATACTGACAGATGAGAAAGGCGTGCGTGCGTTTGTGCATGTGTGTGTTTTTTCGTACCTATGCCTGAAACCAGCCTAAAGGGATCACTCACCTAGAGTGAACAACAAAGTTAACTTAATGGTGAAAAAATCTATTTCACCCTCTTGTCATTTAAGTTATCTGATGGCTGTAGCTAATAGCGATAACCATTTTTAATTTTCTCAAATAAAGCTTCTGCTT
>CM029127.1:9951609-10156609 GCA_016859345.1 Istiophorus platypterus | reverse complement strand
CCTGTGGGAGGCTGTGTCAGAGCCTGGTTAAACCACTTTCACACACCGTTCACCACACACTATTATTTGTCCATTACTTGTAATTACCCATCATGATGACTGATGGAATGTTTTCGAGGCTGAATTGGCAAGCAGTTAGGATTATCCTGTTGAGGACTTTATATAATTAGCCAGTCATTTAACACGGCTCAGTGTGAAGTTGACCTGAGGGGGGCAACTTGCTTGGTTGTTGTGTTCGTACCTCCAGGTTGTTGAGGCAGACTGTTGTCGTCATGCTTTGTTGCATCCAAGAAAGTGAATCGGGGACAGATGTTGTTTGAGCAATGGCTGCTGCATCATGTATGTTTGGTCTGCATTCATTGAGACCAAACTAACTGATTGCTTTTCTTTGGAGTTTAGAAATCTCTGATACTGGTATTTTACTCTCAAGATAAACCTTTTGTAAGGCCTGTTTTACAGACTAATCTGATGATGAGGAGAAGGAGGAGGAGAGGAAGTAGGCTCTAATTGTCTTTGATTGTTTTGGATTGGATTTGTGATTTCATTTAAATGATGTTGGTTGATGATGGATCTGATGGTACTCCTTTAACTTGTCGCATCGACTTACAGTTCTGCCTCTTTGGGTCTTACACAGGTACTCGTCGATCTTTACTGGCAACCCAGGACATCCTCACTGAGATAAATTGAGGAGCAGAATGAAAAATACAGCGGGGTCTCATCAGAAACTGGAGTCTGTCCTTTTCAAGTGATCTCATATCATGTTTCAACAACTCAAAAAAAACACGGAGGGGGACAATCAGTTTGAAGTCAGATAGCAGGAAAAAAGTATGAACAATTCTCTGGGCAACGCTGTGTTTTCTGGCAGGGTCCAGAGGTTTCAAAGAGAGAGATTTGTTACAGCCTATGCACATTTCTAACTATTTTTTTCATGTTTCTTTTGAGGGTGCTTCATCTCACAAGGTGAGATTGATCTAAATAATTCAACTCACAAGAGAAAATTGTTTTTATGGTTGTCTTTTTGGAGCATGTTGGTTCTTATACACAACTAAGAATGCCATGCACTTTGTGATTGTAGGATTCGATTACTCATCAATTGCAAATTTTGGTCTGTTTATGCACACCAACAACAGGCCATGTCAGCAAATGAAATCCTCAACTGAAATGTTTTTGTTTGTTTTCTTCGCCTCTTCCTGGAATGGAACCATTCGGCTAATACAATTATATGAATATTCTATTACAGAGCTGCAAGTCTTATTCGATTAGGGAAATAAAATATGACTTCAGTATCCAGGCAAATGCTTTTTATGTGGCATGCTGTTTAGAAGTTCTAAACTTTCCCCTGAATTTTGCTCGCAGTCAAGTCTGATGGCGAGATTTGTCCCACGTATGTTAACTCACACATAGATGCAATATGTGATGTCTAAATGTTTTTCTGCGGTGTTTTGCTTCCTTTGTTAGGTTCCCTTGCCAAATTAAACAACTGCCATATCCTTGTAAAAGACTAATCCAGGGAAAAGTATGAAGCTGACATCCAAATTAAATAACTAGGTCTTCTATGGAACAAAGAGCTCAGTGTAGCCGGGAGAAATTTGTAAGTGCATATGGTGTACATTTCCAAATGGCTGGGATCTCATCTGCATTGCCCCTCTGCCTGGGCCAGAGATGTCTTTGATATTATATCTTGGATGTTTTGCAATAACTTTCTCAGATCAAAGATGTCTCTGCATGTCTGCGGATCCCAGTAAAAAAAATTGTGTGTTGTCAGTATCCTGTGTTCTTTCTATTTTGTATTTGCTACCAACTGACTTGACTTGCTTCAAAGTCTAGATTTTTAAGGCATTATATGGTATTTTACATATATTTCAAACAACCAAGAGGAAGCATGTTTTGTTTTTTCACTGCCTGAAATATTTGTTACATCCTCAAAGTGGGATGTTGTCGGTGGTATTCAGCTGCTGGTAGATGCCCACCATTCCAGGTGCAACATTATAATCATCACCCACCCACTGGTAGGAAGCATATAGTCTGGGGTTGCACTAATGAAACACCAAGGGAAAGGTATTTGATTTATTGATTTAATATAAATCTGACAGCAGAACTCGTGAAGTGTGTTTTGTTGAAAACAAGTACATAAAATATCCTTTTAAATTCTCATATGATCTTGGTAGAATGAGACATTATTAAAATCTACAGATTATGTGGTTTATGTATATAGTGTCATGTAAAATACTTTTGAGATGTAGCGTGATAATGTCCCATACTGTCTTCATGCTTGGACCAATTTTACACCAAGGTCAAGTTCTAGAAAATAAGCATTTTGACACTTTTGGAAATATAAGTACTTGCTGTTGCGGAGAGTTAGAAGAGAAGATTGATACCACACTCATTTTTCTACAGTAAATGTGCAGCTACAGCCAATTGCCTGTGAGGTTAATGTAGCACAAAGATTAGAAAAGGGGAAACAGCTATCCTGGCTATGTCCAGAGATGAAAAAAATCTGCCAACCAGCACCAACCAGCACCTTCAACACTCTGTAAGACTGCAAATGGACGTTTTCACAATTCATTTTTTTGTTTTGAATAAACCTAATAGATAATACGTGTTTAATAGTAAGCTTTTGCATGGCTTGTAAGTGGATTATGTTACCTATGGACATAGCCAGGCTAGTCGTTTCCCCCTGTTTCCGGTCTCTGCCAAGCTAAGCTACCTGGTTGCAGTTAGTGTCTTCTCATCCAACTCTCAAAGCACATAAGCATATATTGCAAAAAGTCAAATTATTCCTTTTAAAGAGCTCTGTAAAGGTACCAGATGCAATCTTTTTAAATGGCTGCATGGGCACAACAGCGGTTGAATTGCAAGTGAGGTCTTATGATAATACATGGCTTTTCAATCATGCTCATGAAGCGCTACACCTTTGGATGCCTCTTGGTACTATGTTTAATTCATAACTGACATTAGATTAGAATTAAACTTTCGTTTTTTTTATTCACTGCTCTACCACGAGCAACTGTAAGGGGTTTTAAAAAGAAACAAGGTTGGTGAGCCACATCAGTAGTTAGTGTCTTGGTCTGGTGCTCTCCAAACAGAGGGGATCGATTCCCTCTGCTCCCCTTCCCGTCTTAGTTAACCTTGGATTGTGGTTAACAGAGCAAAACTTGATGTTGTGTTTGTCCGCTCCCCCCCAGCAAGGACCATTGAATCAGAGGTCACTCACACACTCTCATCTCGTATCCCCTGTGTCCCTCTCAACTGAAAGAGAGCAATCTCTTAAGGAGTTTTTAGATACAGTAAAGTGAGTGGGTAGAGACTAATTTTCCTTTGTTTCCTGTGTAGCTCCTCTCAGCCTTGCCTTCTGGTTTTCTCCATCTGAGCTGTCCTCCCTCCTTTCCTTATTTACTGTATGCCCTCTGCCATTCTCCTGCCTATCTCTCCATCACAGCTGTCTGCCTGCTTTTCTCCCAGGTTTATCATTCTCTCTTATCAGCTGTTGCCGGTTCCTCCAGGCTTCCCGCACCTCAAATCAACCTGACTGATTACACTGTTGCAATGCTCCACTTTCAAGAGAGATTAAGTGTTACTGTCAGTGCACTAACAAACCAGGTCAGCGGCGTCCTATAATACAATTTTTATTTAAATGAATAATACTGTCGCTTAAATATGATGTAAGGATTCCATGCACAATGGAACGAACCGATTAAATGACATCTCCCTGTCCGTATTAGGAATAAAAATTAATGTTTTTATAAAGATTGATTTGATTTGGCTTAGCAGGAACTACAACCGGCTCTGGTCAGAGTGACTCTGGAGAACTCTCTGTTCAGCACACTCAATGGGCCCACTTATGACCTGATAGATTTCCTATTATTTTTAGACAGCCATGATGGAGTACCAGGTAGCACACAGCCTGTTCTGCTTTCCTTTTAGCTTTGACTTCCTGAGTGGAAACATTATCCTGCTATGGTACATGAATGGTAGGCCAGCCTGCTACCAAGCCCTGGAGGTGAATACCTCTCTTCATGTGAAACAATCACAAAAATGTAATCTGAAAACCCTGGGCCATGTTTGCATCCCACTATTTGGAAATCCGTCTCAGAGAGGTTTCAGAGAGGCTGCAAGCGCTTGAACCGTGGCAGAGCACCAAGGATCGATGCCAAGCCATAATACTAGGCAATAAGTGGGATTATATTTGTTGTTTATTTGACAGTGAAAAGTCCCTTGGAAAATATAAGCTGATTTTATTGGTTTGTCCACTATGTGCCAACTACACAATCTGTTCTCTTGTGTTGTCTTGGCTTCTCTGCATACATGTGGGCAAACAGAGTAGATTGATTGTTTGACAGTTTATAGAGCCAACTGTCCTTCACAGTCCTACTTGTTGCAACCAAATCAACCATTGGTCTCAGAACAGATTTAGAAAATGTTTATTTCTATGTTTATTTGAGTTACTGTAGTTTGTATAATTTATACGTGATTCAGAGATCTACTTTTACACTGTTTTTAAGTCTGAGCCAGAAAAGCTAGTTTAAGTCTCCATTGTCAGCATTAAAGATATTTTGATTGATGTACTCATTGTTAATTAGTTTAATTGCTTTTTCCAGTGAAACTAATCTGCATTTTCATTATATTTTCCCTGATGTGCTCCCATGGTGAGTCAGCTACTCTGGCTGAGCTTGAATTCCTTACATGAAAAAAAATGATGCACATTGCAGCAGCACATGGTGTTGTGCAGTGGTGCAAAAAAAGCTGGAACGCACGAGAGAGAGTATGGATTTTGACACGTTGCTGTGCTATGAGTCATATGAGGAGCCTGAAGCAAACATTTCAGTTGACTACTCAAGGGTCAGACGCTACATCAGCTTTAATGGGAAAGGCACCGTCACCTGTGGAGATTTTTACTGCAAAGAGGACAGATGCGACAGTTTAGTTAGCAAATCATGTTATTCCTTTGGCCATGAAAATGCACACTGAGAGCTGTTGAAATCTCAGTCCTGTACCAGAATAGTGATTAAAAAGTTTATTCAGCTTTTCCTTGGGGTGTCACGGCTGGGGCTGGGATTAGAAACTTATTACCTATTGAGTAGCCACTGAAATATATCCAGTATTTGAAACTGCTAAGTATCAAAGCCTGTTAAGATTCTTCTTGTTTACTTACTGGTGCAATTCAGAAATGACTCAGTATGTTGTTTAGCTAAAGGGTTTGATTGGTTTCCTGCGCTAAATAGTTTGAGTTTTTGAAAAAATTGAAAATACACCAGTAATTCTTTAGTGAAGTAAATGCTTAGGGCACAGAGGGGATGCTATTAGAGCATGAAGAGCTTGGAGCATGTAGGTGTCAAGGCCCAGGTGAGCCATCGCCTCAGGGTGCTCTGCATCTGATGCTGACCTCCACAGTATATTCCTAGATGCATCCCTAGGTACACCGAAGATGGGGCAGGTTAACAGTTGAGACAGCCGGAGGGAGCTTGACCTGGCAGTCACGTTGTGTTTAGGGCTCTCTATCCCTCCTCTCCTTGGTTGACCCCTCCCTGACTTTCTCTTTGTCTCTTTCTCTCTATGTCTCTCTCTCTCCCTCCCACCTACTATCCAGAGAATTACGTGAGCAAAAAGGAATGAAAAGAGGTATTGTGCTCTGCTGAATGCAAGCTCTGTGTGTGTGTGTGTGTGTGTGTGTGTGTGTGTGTGTGTGTGTGTGTGTGTGTATATGTGTGTGTGTGTGTATATGTGTGTGAAAGTGTCGGTGTCAGTGTTTCAGTGACTCTTTTCTCTACTCCAGTGTAACTATGCAGACATCACAACCTTGGCATGCCACAGTGGTCAGAGGAGTAAGGAGCATGCTTTAACCAGCATCATGCTTACCATCTTTCAATAAGTCCAACCTCACACAAAAAATTTAACATATATATATTTAACACATACAGAACATGTTTCTACAACAACAGTGACATAATTTACAGTTTGGTATTGTTTTTCCAGAAGTCAGAGGCTCCATTCAAACATTCTTACTTGTACAAAACTGTTTTACTCTCAGAATAATTTAGATAGTGGAATATAGCCAAGTGAAACTACACGGTGCATAATACCCTGCCTCATAGTGCTGGCGGAGCATAATGTTTTGGAATGGAGCCCAGGATCACAATACTGTTTTCGCTAACGTACTAGTTAGATATCACTGTCTCTGTGTGGTCCCTTTCTGTGCAGCATGTAAGCAGAGGCACATGTGATTGTTAGCAGTCAGAGTGAAGACATATTTCATCATGCCCCCAACATGAGTCCTCTAAAAAAAATAAATAAATAAATAAAAATGGTTTCCCATAGAGGAAGAAAAATGAACAAGGTTTGTGTTGTCATCGCCTGTAGGTTGCACGTGACAGTTTTTGAGTTAGAAAATGTGGATAGCAGGCACTTGTACTAAAGCTGGTAATCAAAACCTTAAATATTCATTTAGTGCTGAAAAACAAACAAACAAACAATAATAATAAAAGAATAAAAATTAATAAAAGTTTAAAAAGTCAGTTTTAGACTATTTTATGTAGGGAGTGTTCTAGTGTAGCTACTAGTGTTAAGAAAAAGGCAGAAAAAGCTTAACCAATATCTTTTCAGAATTTTGTATTGAAAAAAAGGATTGTGCTTGAACTATTATCAAAAAAATTAAAACATTACGCAGCCATAAATGGTACAAAGGTAATCACTGTGGTGGTAGGGAGTAATTGTGAATGTAATTTCTTTCAGTTTTCATAAAAGGCCTCAACAGTGTATCTATAATAGACTCACTGTGTCATTCAGTCACTAAACAGACATGATACTCTATTGTTAGTTATTGTCCTTCTCGAGTAGTTGGTTATATGCAGTGAGACACGGCTAGTTATTATTCATCAGCGATAACCTTTCTCGCTGATGTTTGCCGTGGATTCAGTCCGCCTGTCCACATATTCAAATGTCAGCTCTGATTGCTGAGCCAAAGCTCGAAGGCCAAATATTGCCCTTTTCTCATACAGCTGCAATAGGGGGCAATCAGATAAAAATCCGGACTCATTCAGCCACTAGCCTGTATGCTGTTCAGGTCGTCTTCGCTGTCCGTCAGCCCTTCTCTCTGCTTGCCTCTGTCTGTCTGATAGCCGGAGTGCCTGATTACACACTCCCACTTCTCTCTGTCTCCCTCTATAAGTGTGCGCCTGCTTGTCTGTCTCATTGACTGCATGTGTGTTGGCATACATGAGTGAGTGGGCTCAAGGTTCATGTCACGTGCTCGTCCTCTGATCTGCAACCTTTTGACACATGTCACCCTCCCTCAGCCTCCGTGTTTATTGTGTCTGTCCACTGTCTGGACTTTAGGTGAAAAAAAGTGAAGACAGACTCATAGTATTACACGGTTACAAAAGGATGTATATAAAGCATTCGTTTGACATCTTACAAATTATGCTTATTTGCTTTCTTGCCGAGAGTTGGATGAAAAGATCGATACAACTCTAATATCCT
Organism: Istiophorus platypterus; assembly: GCA_016859345.1. Classification (NCBI taxonomy): domain Eukaryota; kingdom Metazoa; phylum Chordata; class Actinopteri; order Istiophoriformes; family Istiophoridae; genus Istiophorus; species Istiophorus platypterus. Next base: position 10,149,133 of record CM029127.1, on the reverse strand, counting down.
TTTAAAATGAACTAAAGTCCCTGGAAACAAATCTTGACTAAGGAGTAAGGTGCCTGCTCTAGCATTTTGAATAATTCAGTGCTCCAGGCAGTAATTTAATATAAGAATTTATTGATTTATTAATTGTAATATAATTAAATTCGAAAATAAAATGATGTCTTTTGCAGTTCACATATGGAAAGTAGGACACTTTTACCAGACTTTATTAGAGATTATAAAAGAGCTGATAATGATAATAGGATTTTTTAATTTAACACCATCTGACTCAGTGGGACAAACATGAGTTTAGCTTACTATGTGACTTTCATTATTTTCGGAAACTATCATAATGTTTTGGTATCAAATTATTGCTTCAATAATTATGGCAATGGAGAGAAATCTGAAAATAACAAGCAGTGTTCTTATGCAACTGTGGTTAACGTTCAGTAAGGACTCAATGAAAATCTTACAAACACATGCTGATGCTTGCCCTTTGGGCATAAATAGACAAGAATACTTATCTGTTTGTCGGCTACGCTACTTGGCCGTCAGCTTGCCTGTCTGTTGGCCTCTGTAGTCTTCCCAAATCCACCACGTCCCCTGTGTGCTGTGCCCTTCTCGCCCCTCTGCTTCCCTCTCTGGAAATCAGCTGGTATTATCCTTGTCATCTTGTGGCTATATAAGCACGCAGTGATTTGACTATCTTTTCTCTGGAATTATCTGCCTTACTGACCAAAACCATCTGAGTTCAGTCATCCACAGCGGCTACTACTGCCAAATCACTGCACTCTTTATCTTTATCTCTGGGAAATTTGGTGCTTCAGCTAGATAGGTAGGTAGGTGTGTGCGTGCTTGTGTTCATGGGAGAGAGGGAGAGAGAAAGTGTCTTTCACTAGTGCGATGCAGCCTTAAAATGTCAGCACAATAGGTTACTATCACTGGTTTGGTTGGCCTTTACAGGGCCCACAAATCAGACTGATCTGAGGTCAGTTTGTCTCAGGAAACGATTTAGAGGAGTGAGATGCTGACACTTTCTATGCAGCCCCCTCCAGTTCATTATAACAAGCGCAGACTGTCTGAACCAATAAGACATACTTTCTCCTTCACTTTATATTCTTCTTCCTCTCTGTCTTCCTTCCCCAGACGCCCTTACCAGTTGACCAGAATGAATCCACTCTCTTAAAACAGCGGTTTCTTATTGTGTATACCGACAGCCTTACTGTGTGTCTCTTGTTATGCGTAAGCGACAAAATAACCATACATTAAATAAGAAACAGCAAAATTGTCTTTGAGATGACACAGATTTGAATTTTGGGGTTATTTGCTTCCTTAAGCAGCAGAACTCTGCACTTTCTTCTTCTCTGCTACTCTAGCAGAATACACAAGTGGTGTTGGCATGGTATCAATGCTTATAGGATTTTAGAAACTGTATGAAAATTAAAATTTACACTTACTCCCTAGGGTGGCAGCTCAAACAGACTGAAGGTGCGCATGTGCGTGCATGTGTGTGTGTGAGAGAGAGCGAGAGTTCAAAATGGATAATAACTCTACATATGCAATGTAATTCCTAAAGAATGCCTGACCAGTCAAAACTACCTATAGATGTGGTTCACATTAGCTTTGCCTTGTGGTTCTAATCTAATAAGGTACACAGAAAACTTGCATTCTGCTCCCATGAGCTCATTCTGTAACTCTTTCAATCATGTCTATAGGCAGATGAAAGAATTTGGCTGTAAATCGGCCCCTGGCCTGTATGTTTTATGCATGTTTTGTTTGGTAATGACGAACTGGTGTACAACTTTGTGTCCAGAATCTGGCAAATTTTGGTTTGTATGAAAATCTCAATTTGTCGTCAGTGTGTGCACTGTGAACTTGAAATAAGAACCCTTGAACTTTATTTGTTTCATTGCAGAATGAAAATGTTCTCTGATTAATAAGTTTGTGCAGTGCAAGAGTTGGATGGTGCCGCAGCTCTAGTCTTTCATATTTCTGCTTTTCTGTGTACACAGGATCACAGTATACCCGAAAGGATGCAGCTTAAAAATCACAAGCTGTACTGTAACACACTGTACCATGTCCACACTGCAGAACCCTGGCTCTAGGGACAGACTTGAATTACTCACTGCTCACAGAAGACTGCTAGAGGAAAGCTGGATGAAGGTAGGAGAAAGGGAGACAGAGACTGAAGTCACAAGGGAGGGAAGTTTGAAAGAGAGAAGGATAACATGAGACACAGGAAGAAACAAAGACAGGGTAAAGTTGTTCCAGATTCCCTGTCCTATTCTTTACATTTTCCCAACGTTCACCTTGCTATCTTTCTGGATCTGCACTCCTCCTAACTCCCTTGTTTTTCCTTGTTTCCCTTTTCATCTCCTCGTATCGCTCCTCTCTAGTCTGGCTGTCAACCGGCACCACTTCGAACCCCCGTCTGCTCGAGCCAATTTGGAAAGAATTTGCTCGCCCATTAAAGTGCATGTTCGGTGCTACTTTCATCCCTTTCCTCTTATGTTTTTTTCTTTTTTCTTTTTTTCTTTTTCTCGTGTTTCTCAGTGGAAACCCAGCTACATCTTGCCTTGCATCAATAAAGGCCAAACAGAAACTAGACTGTTTTCAAGGGCACAACAAAAATGTATGGTAACCTCCAGGAGAAACCCTAATGGATAATAAAAACATCCAGAATGTCCTTTTGGTCACAGTTCTCCTTTCAACAGTGATCCCTTTGTGCTATAATGGGCCAAAATGAGACCTGGAAGTGTTTCTTTTCCCCTGATCATTTTAACAAAGTTACAAAATAAATTCCTTTATCCGTGCCACCCCATTCACACTTAGGTAGATAAAAAAAAAGAGCTGTGCTGTCACCATACAGGGTTGGATATCATTTCTTCTTTGATTTCCACCCCCAATTTTCACGCACATTGAAATCATTCTGCTTGACTACTAATGGATGAATGTGGAGCAAGTTCCTTTGCTCAGAATATGCTTCTTTCCTGAATGTTACTTTCATTTTTCCTGCTCCGGGGAAAAAAAGTTTGATTAGAGTTTTTACTCTAATCAAAAGGCAAAGTAAAGCTTAAAAAATAAGGGCTATGAACTGGACAAATAAGCAGACTAATATGACAGCCAGGCAAGCATATAGCTAGTGAAAGGTTCAATGTGTGAATAGAAGCCTGTTCATGCCCTTAGGATGAGCTTGTTCACACCGGCTTATATCTCACTGCCTTTGTTTAGATTTATAGCGGTTATTGATTGACAAAAAAAACAACACAAATTTGCCACTGGAATCTACACATTTATACAATTGTACAAGAATCAGCAGAGAGAATGACTGACTGATGATGCTAAAACTTTCTTCAAGCACTACCATTCAGTGAAACTCAGTCAGTAGCCTTGGGAGGCAGCCACAAATGTTTCCAGCTTTTGTTACCCGCTGATTTATAGTCGGTCACTGCGTCCTTGAGGTGTTAGTCTAGATTTCCTGCCATCCAATGGGTGGGCTCTCTCTGTCGCTTGCTCAGAGAAAGCTGTTGATGTGGTTTTTATGGCCTTGTAATTGTCCTCCTAATTATGGACAACAAAGAGATGAGAGGTGAATGGTTGGGAATTGACTGGCTGTGTACCGGGGGAGAAAGTAACAGGATGGGGATGGACAGTACAACAGGCCTCTGCTGTGAGACTGCGAGTGAAAATGAAAGACCGGCACACTGTGGTATTATACAGTATACAGAACTGTGAATGTCATCTTAAGTCCTGAGATGTGAATTTTAGAGGTTTTCCTCTCAGCCACAGATATAAGAGCATTTGATAAATTTTTAATGGGGACATAAATGAGTAACCAGTACAAATGGACAACTGTTAAGTAATTTACTGTGATATACATACAAACTCCCACAATCATCAAATTACAGATTGCATTTTTTGGCTAATATTTAGCTAAAATGAACCTTAGTTACTTGAAATGTTAGTTAAAAGGAAAGCTTGTTACGGGGGGAAATGCCAAGCTCATTGAAAACAGCAGAAGCCGAAATTGAAATCACCTTGCAAAAATTTTCCTTTTAGCTGTAGTGGTTGTGAAATCAATTCATAAATGTCACAACTAATCTCTGTCTTTTAAATGAGTAAACAGCATTTGCAATTGCTGTTAAAGTAAAAAGCGCATTAATTTTTAGCAGCTAGAGTGGGTTGTGGAAGCTTGCAGCTAGTCCTTTCAACAAGCAAATCTGTTGGAGGTCCAACTTTGCATCTAAAGCATCATTTGTGCTTATTCCACAGATTTCATATCATATGTTAATCCTTGGTGGGTTTTTGAGGCTTTCAGCTAGATGCTGCTTAGTTGGGTAATACTCATTGGCATTCAAACACTGCAGAGTACAACAGAGAAAAGCACTCTGGAATGGAGATGGTGTGTGTGAAACAGAGAGATGAAGAATGAACAGAGAAGAGACACTTGACATGAATAAACTGGGGTGAAAAATACAGTAAATTCCTGACCTCTCGCCCGAAGGGAGCTTCCGTGGTCGAGCAGCTGACTGTGAGGAGCTGAGCCGGGTATTGAACATTTATACATTGTTGTTATCAACCGAAGGTGTTCATATAGAGAAGAGTTCCAAAATCTGAAAAGTACTGAAAGTTTGAGAGAGAGAGAGAGAGATGTTTAGCCTTTTTTGCTAAAGGTTTACATTAAACAAAGTAGAGACCTACTAGGAAAACCATTGCTCTACAGTGCTACTAGTGGTTAAAAACTTCATTGGGTACCTTTTTAAATGAAAAAGGTTTTGTGGAAAAAGGCATCAAAAGAGTAATTTTTTTTTTGGTGAAGACACTCAGGGATAATATCGGCAAGGCTAATAAACATTCGACCAATACCAAGCCCTTAAAAGAGAGTCTGATTTTATGAACTTAAAATCCTCATGTATTTCACTGACAAATGTAGAATGAATGTGCACTTTGCTCTGTCTCTGCCCAATGAGACTGACACAAGTTCCTTTGATACACACACACACACACACACACACACACACACACACACACACAATGTCCTGTCTCATGTGATGGCACTGTATCAGTATTATGTTCCCTCCACCCTGCTCTGTTCCTGTTTGCATAGTCCAGTAAATGTACCCACCTAGTAATCCCTCATGGAGGAAATCCCAGGCTGTGGTTATGCTCTGCTCTCTCTCCTGCTCTCTCTTTGTAACTCACAGGGACTTTTTCTCCCTGTTTCTCTGTCACAGGCATGTCATCTTAAACTTGTTAAACTAACTTTACCCTCCTCGGCTGTCACAGTGTAGAAGAGGCCTTTTCACACAGAAAGATCGAAGATCTGTAATTAGGTTTTCTCTTGGTGTCACTTTTGACCCTCTTCCATTTTCCTCTGTCTGCGTGTCATGCAGTCTCTTGGTGTCACTTTCCCTTCCTCTCTTCTCTGGCTGAGCCCAAGACTTCTGTTTTTTTATTTTATTCTGTTTATTTATTTATTTTTATTAGAGGTTCTGGTTTTCATATACCTAAACACATTACACATGTATAACAGGCTGGCTTCCTGTCTCATGCCCCCCAGACACTTGTTTTGGGACAATTGCCAGTCTATGAGTGTTCCTGAATGTCAACATTAGTTTGCACAAGTCCTTTTGGAAAGCAATCAATCTACAATTGATCAATCAGACATGCATACACCCAGCAGACTTAAAGAAAATGTGCAACACCAGGCATTCAAAATTAAAAGGCACGCCCGCACCGAGATTGTGGGGGAATCATTTGTGTGGGTGTGTCTCAGAAACATCAGAAACATATACTTTATGTCACAGAAATGTTAACAAGGTCTTTTGTATAACATGAACGTCAGCTGAACAGTCTATTTATGACGTAGATCCAAAGCATGTTCCACAGTACCCAAGTTCCTCATGTTAGACTAAATAACGTCCAGCCAGCCAGTGTTGATGTTTCGTAAGTAATATCCTACTCAGTGTGGATGACACAGTGAGAAAGGCCGGGCTCGCAGGAAGGGAAGCTCTAACACTGAGATTATAAAGACAGAGCAATACATTAAGTGATAAGAAACAGACCAAAAGAAATGTTTCATGAACACTTTCAGGGTCAAGATCTCGCTACAGAACAACAGTCTGTCAAAGAGCAGGAGAAAAACTAATACAGCTTATTTTAACACATTAGAAAGTAATGGTGACATAGTCAGACGGATACTGACTGATGGGAGCGAGGGTTGCAGAGGAGAAGGAGAGAGCACCAGGGTTATAGTAAATGTATTTCAACTGTGTGTTTGTGACATTGAAGCAACTTCTCACAACAGCAGCCATTGAAGTACACAGTCTGATACTGACAGAAACACATCTATTTTCACACCCCAAGTCTTTCATTAAGCTTGGAGCACTTTTGTGGTCTGTCGTCAGATGTGGGATGTGGTAAGGAAGCAGGGTCTCTGTGTTGTACTATCAAACATGTGACTTCATATGCTTTTTTTCTTTTCTCTTTTTCTACATTTTCTTTTGTATCTCCTTTTTTCCTCAAGTGTCTTTTTTCATGCTTATATAACAGAGGTAGATACTTGACAAGTAAAAAAGTTTATTTTGTAGAAAGTAACACTAGGTACTGTATGTTTATCATAAATCTATGATGAGTGCAATCATGAAAGTGAAGTTTCGTGATTGAACCAAACTACCACTGGAACTTCAATACAGAATATAGATAGGACCTTCAATGTTCCAAGGGTTAAATTAGGGCTTCAAATAACATTTGTTTTCATTATCAATTAATCTGCAGATTATTTTAGATATAATTAATTAATTATCTATAGCATGTTAAAAAAAAAGTGCATCACAGTTTCTAAGAGTTTATGGTGATGTATTCTGTTCACTTGCTCTTTACAGTTTGTATCTTACCCTAACCCAAACCAGTCCTCACTCTTCATACCTAAACCTAACCAACCAACCATAGAAGGCAGTAAGTACTAGCCAGTTAGAGACAGGCTGAGGCTGGGTCTTTGCCAACTTTGGATGAGGTATAAACAGGTTTTTTTCCCCCAACCGACATCTCAAAAACCAAGAAAATCTGATAATCAGAGAAAGAAAAGCAGGTATGACTCACATTTGAAAAGCTATATTTTTCAATGTTGTGCAGAATTCATGCCAAATGAGTGTTATTTTTTAAAATCAGTCCCAGTTGTTTTCAAATTTCTCTGCAATTTGAAGATGGAAAAATCTCTCCTAGCACTGAAAATTTCTGTCTCCATCCTTGACCTTCTCTAGTACACTTGCACTTACCTTTTTTAAAATTACCAAGTGCATTCCTATTAGAATTGAGGCTTTACTCTGTGAAACACCTTTAGCAGTGTTTAACATGTTATCACAATCGGTTTGTAGAGCTTTGCAACTCAGATACTCTTGGCAACTGTCAGTGAGGCTGATGTGTTATGCACAGTTTTAATTAGGTTCATGTCTATCAGGGCAACAGCTCAGGAAATTCACTGAATTAACCAGAGTCAAGCTGTACTAGAGTCAGTGGCTGGAGGTTTATGGTTCAACTTGTAGCCCCTACGAGACATGAACATTCAGGAATGAAAGGGTTTGCTGACAAAAATGACAAAAGTCTGCTTTCGGTGTGACACGTGCAGGAATAGCTATGTTTTGGGCCGAGATAACAAAAAAAAATATGTTAGTGTCTTGTTGAGGCATGCTAACTAGAATGGCACTCAGCAGAGCGCATACCTCTGCCAAGGAGACAATCCCTTATCTGGCAATGTTAAGGAAAGTGATTTAAAAGAAAAAAAATGGACAAGCCCTTTAACCACATCCACACCATTTACTGGGTCCTTCCCTGGTCCATGTTCCATCCCTCCACCAAGTTTGGTTCAAAGCGGTTCAGTAGTTTTTGCTGAGAAAACAAACAAATCAACAAACATATATGGGTGAAAACACCACCTTCTGGGCAGAGGTAATAATAATTTGGTGACTGTGCTGCTCTGTAACAATCCTGTCAGCTTTAAATAATACGTTAGAGTCTTTAAAATGTGTATATATATATATATATATAAAAAAAAAAGGGACTGCTCAGTGTTTTACATTTATGTGTCAGGATGCTGCTCATTCAAACATCCATCTGAGCTCCGCAGAACCAGTGTATGATCTGAATCCCACAAAGACTTTACTGTAAAAGGTTCCCCACTTGGACGACCCGCAGCTGTGGACCAATTAAAACCACCACCCATCACTCCCAGACCCAAACGGTTCTCACAAACACTCACACACACACACACACTCTCTCTCTCCCTCGCTCTCTCTCTCTTTCTCTCACCCTCGATGATACCAGCTGAAGAGAGTGGAAGCAGTCAATGAATAATTAACGATAATTGGCTCTATCCATACATATTTGATACCCTCAATTATCACTAACAAGCCCCACCTGAGTTTTGCGTTTGTGTGTGTTTCTGTGTACCCAGCAGTGGACTGTCCCTGTATAGGTCACAGAAGACGTGCATGCCTGTCCCATCTTTCACATTTCATGAAATATTGTGTGACTGATGTTAGATGGATGTTCGTGCTGTTGACGTGCTTTCTCTCTTTCTGACACGCACAGTAGGTTATCCACATTCTGTATAGCAGAATGTTATCGCCACTTGTTGCTGTACTTGCGGGAAACTCCTGTCTCCAGATAAGCAAACGGAGTGCATGCTCCGGACTCAGTGCGTTCCTTTATGGAAGATGTTTGGATATAATCACAACACACTTTCACTGCAGAGGGAGGAGTTATGGTTCTAGTTTGGCAATGTGCAACTATGCAGCCTTTGTGTTAATCAATCCTCCATCCAGGCTTAGATGAGTCAAAGGAGTCAAGTAAGCAGACGTTACTTAACCATGTCAGGCGCAACAGAAAGAGAATACCAGAGATGCTTGATAGTCGTGCTATTTACTTCCTCTGAGATGTTTCAGCATTTCATTGGAGTGGAAACTACTAGTCAGTTATTTATCTTGATTATCAATTCAGTGTTTAATTATTTTTCTGACAAAAATGCCAAACATTTTCTGATTCCAGCCTCATAAATATGAGGAGCTGCTCCTTTTCTGTTTTATATCCAACCTTAACTGTCTTCTTGTTTTTAACAGACTTTGCTTTTATGCCATAAAAAAAAAAAAAGTTATTAACGCTGTTTTGCCTTCAATTTTTTAATGATTCATTGACCTTTTTATAAAGCACAAGTTGTGACATTAAGTTATTGCCTTACAACACTAATAACATCCTGCTTTCCCCTTTCTGTTCTGCCACACATTCCTCCAGATCACCACTCTGATCAACCATAAAGACAAGCCAAAGAAGTCTGAGCGCACCCTGGCAGCCATACACAGGGTTGGTCAGGCGGTGAGCGTGGCAGTGGGACGTTTTGTTGCCGTCGGGGAAGCCATCGCCACAGAGAACCATGAGCTGAAGGATGAGATGGGTCAAGCCTGCTTCGAGGCACGCAGAGCGGGTAGGCTACTTTGGCTGGAACTCATTATGTACTTGAGATTTCACTGAATTGCTGCATTTTAACTTTAAAAAATTGTCAAGTGTTCCCTAATTTATGCTATAAAACTATGTGAGGGTTCTTCATCCTAAAGACTTCTACATGGTGGATACTGTATCTTGCTGTCATAAGTACGTCCACGGCTTTATGTTGTTCAGAAATTGCCACAATAAGAATTATAGGTCTAGCCAGCCATTTAGACTTAAGTTACTGTGTGCTCCTCAGTGCTTATTTGTTTGGACAAACTGTGACAGTTTCATAAGGCATCAGGCATCACCTACAGGCTTCACCGTGTTATCAAATCTTAGCAAATTTCGATGAGTCTGGACATCCTCGCTGTCAAAAAGCGTTACACCAGAAGACCTCCTCAGTGCTCTGAAGACATTGCTGTTATTAGGTTGGAAGTAAAGGCTTTTTCACCCAGGGGTGCAGTGTAGAAGGAAGGAATATATCTATCTGCACTGGGCTGGAAAGCACTGCATAACAGATTTCGATAGAAAAGCTCTTGGAGACTTTCTGCATCAGGCTTTTGGCAAAATTGAAAGAGATGTACTTTTCCCAATATTCACTGCCTCATAGATTGAGTCTGTTTTTTTTTTTTTTTGTGAAGAATTGTTTCTCAGCCTTGGGTCAGGACTCCTAATTTTCTTCAGGGTTTTAATCTTCTGGCTGGCTGGACCTTTCTTTGCGGGCTTTAAACTTCTCCCCATGTCTTCATTTCTGCAGTCTCCTACCTGTGCTAAAAACAAAAGAGGGGAAAGCCTGGCAATCTGTCCAAAATATAGTCTGCCTCTCACCTGATATGGTCTGCAAGAGGCTCCATCGGTCTGTGAACCTGAACAGATAATCTGTTAGAATGGATGGATGGTTATATCAAGTGTAAAAAAACTGAGAGACACAGAGATACGGGGAGTTTAAGGGGCAGTGGAGGGAGTGAAAAACAGTGTGAAGACGGTGTGGATCACTCTTTTGGGACTGTCGGCTTATAATGAACCTGAGAACGAAAGGGGGATGGTTTTATCAGAAATGTGTTGCTCTCAGTGTTTCTACACATTCTTGTAACATTTTCTTTTAAGACGCTTTCTAAAAATACACATTCAAGACACGCATCACCCCTGTATCCTGTCAGTCTAAACTTTCTGGGAACCCTTTTATTTTTATAGTTGCCACTTGCTTGGGGAAAAACATTTCTTTATATCTGGCAACTTTGTTCCTATCAGGCAAAACAAGGACCTCATTTAGCCTTCTACAGAGCAGACCGGAAACAATATCACACTGGATAAGAATTTAGACACAACGCCGTGATAATAGGTTTATGTTGGGGGAACCAGCTTGTGTAACAAAGCGTTTAATCCTCACACAGTGCTGATTTGTAAAGACGGCTAAAACTCAGACAAAGAGAGCGCTGGTGGTAGGAGGAGAATAGACTGATGAGAAATGCGCATGTGAATGTGTGCCTGTGCATAGGTGAGGCCAAGTGAAGTATATGTGTGCGCTTGTGCACGTATGTCCGAACGTCTGGATGTTTGTTACCCACCGTGACTAATTTATTCCAGTTCTCTCTTTCCTCATAGGAAGGTGTTTTCACAGTTTTCCCTTGCACCTCTCCTAACAGACACTGTACAACTGTTCCCTGGTTTAAAAAAAAGACTTTTGGTGTCATCTCTTTCCATATTTGAAAATGATGGAGACATCTTCAGGGATAAAAAGAGTCTTTTTAGATTCTTTTAGGGAGTTGGAGAGGGGAAGGGCTAGTTAGTGAAGGATTGACATTTTCTCTAATACCTAGCCGCAGGGAGAGTTTAATCAGGCAGGCTTTAGCCTTGTGTGCAATAATGAATAAAATAAAGGCAGGCTGAAAGCACTAGTTTAATTAGATGCTACCCATCATGAGAGCAGTGAGGAGATCCAATGAGGCAGGTCAGTGAAGGCAATCTATGTTGAATCTCTGTCTCTGTCTCTTTCACTCAGTCTCTCAGTGTCATTCTCACATTCACATGCTTTCTGTCTCACTTTCCCCTTCTCCCTCACAAAGATTCACAATGCCAAAGACAGTGGTTAGGATAAGGTCGATTCATCACAGATACAGTATGTGAGTGTTTGGTACTGCTCTACATGTGGATTACAGTTACAGGGATAGTTTGGTATAAAAGAGGGAATAAGATTGCCTCTAAGCGCTTTACCAATACATCAAGGATTGGCCTTTCAAGTTTTCACTTATGAATAATAAATGAAACCCACAGGAAAAAAAAAATCAAATTCAGTATACTGATACATGATTTTTTTGTGTAGAAACAAAACTGCTTTTTTACAGTGAACAAAAAATACAAAGGTTCTGAGTACATGTAGACAATAGCTAAGGGATTAGTGGGGGTTTCTGTTTAATATTTAAGGTCATGAGAATCCATAATCCATACAATTTATATTCTGGGGATAAAGAAGGGTATTGGAGAGGAGTGAGCTGGATCAGGCCTCCGCTTTCCACCCCACTAGTGTCGTGGGGGTTGAGCAGCATTCTTTGTGAGCGAGGCCTCAATGTTTTAACTGGTTAGCAGAGCTGGCACTGAAAAGCAGCCTGTCGGATGCAATCAGTTTGTCTGTGCTGCTTCTTTTAAAGGACCAGCCAAACCAAATAGACAGCCAAGCTGCATGACCCAATAGAGACCTACCTCCCCTTCCCCCTCCTTCCTGAGCTCTTCTCTGAGACTTCTGTCCTCCTCCCTCTCGCTTCTTAACTCTGGACATTTTCCTCTTGATAGGGACTAGTCTGGTGATGGATTTTCAGCCTAAAAAAGGACTAGTGGGACCAGGTTATAAGGAGAGCAAAAGGGAAATTTGGGCTCGAATGGCAAATATTTTTGCATATGCATATTTACTGGATGTATAAGTTTGCTCTGGCATGTTTGCTATCTGTGTTTGAGGGCCTAAGTTGTATCCCCCAGAAATGGCTCACACCACCCAGAGAGAGTGCCAGTAGTGTTTGCGTCAGGTTGGCATATATGTCATACCACTGTGCTGAATATAGGACCATTGTGTTTCATTTTGTCCAGGACCCAGAGGTGAAGAGTGGCAGGTTGGAGGAATATGATGCCATAAAATATTCTGAACTAACTTAGAAGGCTTTTGGAAAAAAAAAAAAAAAAATCATCCAACCACCAATCCTTCCATTTTCTGCCTCTTATCTAGGGCAACATCTCGGCGGCAGCATGCAAAGCAAAAAAAAAAAAGCTTTGCCCTGCCACATCCTGCAGCTCTTCCTGGGGATGCCCAGGCCAGATGGGATATGTAACCCCCCCAGCATGTTCTGGGTCTGCATCTCCAACTGAAATAATACTATTTCCAAATCATCTAACATCCAGAGAGTCTTCAAGCTCAACAAAAAGCCGCTTGAAACTGAACTCTTGGTTCGAAAAGAACCTGCTGTCCCTCTTACTTGCTGATAATTTTTTATGGATGCAGGAGCCTGAAAAACAAGATAGTTCTGTCTATTGATGTCATCTGGCTGATTCAGATTGCGCTTTTCTCTCTATAATATGAGAGCACAAAAACAATTGCTCAGAACCACTGTACTCTCCTCTCCCCTCTTTCAGGTGATGCCATAGCCCAGCTGACAGATGTAGCGTCAGCCTTACCATCCCAGTCAGACGGACGTGTCACAGTGTTCAGTGATCGGACAGGGATGGTTAAAGCTGCACGCTTGCTCCTCTCTTCAGTCACTAAAGTCCTGGTCCTAGCTGACCGCATCGTTATCAAACAGATAATCACATCACGGAACAAGGTGAGAAAAGCGAATGTAAGATGGCACAACCTTTAAGGATATACATAAACTCCCCTGCTTAGTCTCTCTTGCACACACACTCACAGTGGTTAACACATAAATAAACACACAGCTTCGCAAACTCCTAGTCCTTTATTTCCTAATAGATAAATACTGGCTCTCTGAAGGAGTACTCTGGAGGTAATTGAAGGAAAGCAGCACATTTAGCGACCACATAAAAACACAAAGCCGGAGATTGTGTCTGCGTTGTACCTGGCTATGCTCTTACCCAGACAGTGTGATATGGATGTAGCCGTAGATGGAGCCAAGAATGGAAACAGTGGGCCTAATCATGACTGGTTAGCCTCGTTTGGACAGGCAGTCGACAGCCCCCTGTTCTCCATTACTGGCAAACACAATTACATCTCTTCCTCCTCTTTTTCTGGCGTAGATAAAAGCTGCTGCGTTAGCACTGCCAGCTAGCCTACCCTCATCATCTAAATTAGCAGCCACATGGACTAATACTAACTGAAATGCAGGTTAGGAACTACTTAATATGCTGGTTTTCTTTTAGGTTATCACTGACATAATCTCGTTTCATCAGACAATTAATACCACAAGGGGAATTAACACTAAAACATTGGAATATATTGATGGATTGGTTCAATAAATGTTATGCTTGGTTCTGTTATAGGGTGAGGGTTTGTTCTTGTGATATAAACATGGTTTATGATGTTCTCATACTTCATTAAGTTTTTACACTTCCTGCTCATATTCTGCATTATCATAAACAGGCTGTAGCAGCGTGTAAGAACTAGAAAAACACAAACCATACGTTGCTGCTCACCACCGTTCCAGTCACCACCAGTCTGATCTTTACACTCCTCTCAGGTTCTGGTAACTCTCGACCATCTGGAAAGAGTCAGCACCTTCCAGGAATTTGTACAGATTTTCAGCCAGTTTGGCAATGAGATGGTGGAGTTTGCCCACCTCACAGGAGACAGACAGAACGTGAGTAGCATGCGAAGAAACCAACTCTCTGCTTTTCTGTTTCAGAGTGTCAGAATCATCAGCTCACTTTACATGTCTCACTTGAAGTTAAATGTTTATCTGCCCTAACTTCTTTAAAAATGCTGCATATGGATACGGTGTGGTTTATGAAAATGCATTAATTTGTCTCCTTTGTCTCTACAATACTGAACATATTTTGTTAATTCATGTAGCTATAACTGTCTAACAAGCAGTGATTTTATAAATATGGTCGTCTTAATGTGCAAGCAAGCCATGGAATTGACTGTGTCACCTGCAGAAATCAAACCTTGTATGTGCAGGCAAACTGAGAACAATTCAATAATTCAAACGTCAAATGTTTTTGTCTCCAAAAAAAATTGCAACAACAAAGAAAGAAGGTGTCCTCAAGCTCCTCTTGTTTCTGCAAAGTTTCCTTATTTCTCTCTGTACCTATTAATTTTTCCAATCACTGTCTCACTTTGTAAAAAAAATTGCACAGGTCAGTTATGAATCATATCTCAAAGACTGTTTACATCAAGGTTCTGTGTTGATATGAACAGAACAATGCTTGCAGCCACCCATTCTTTCTGTTCTGTATTTGCAGCAAATTTGCAAAACAAAACTTTTTTTCTCAAACCTTCAGAAAAGCAGTTCAACTTAGGGGTTCTAACTTTGTACTGTCAGAGGCTTCTAATCCTACTTTGATGTGTACATTCAGCCTCTGCAGCTAAAGCGCTTTGCCTGCAGAAGCTGATGTAAAGTGCAACGGCTGCGATATGCAGACAGGGAGGTAGGATCGACCATCCCTCTTCCTGAATTTCATAGGGGCTTGTGCTTTGACACACACATCACGTCTCTATCCAACGCTCCTCATTGCAGCTAACGCACTCTCTCCTCATTTGCCATCTTGTTTTCTTTATCTTCCACTCATGCGTGCAGATGCACAAGTACACAGCCCTTTAGAAAAACTACCATCTTCATTTACTGAAGCCAGGTGAGCACAGAAGCAAAAATAATGACCGATAATCACATTGTCTTTTGTAATCTTTGGCAACATGCCAGGAGAAGAGTTGATTCAGCTGCCTTTTTCCAAATCCCATATCTACCTGTTTTTTGTGCTGTCTATTTCTGTTTGGAATACAGGGACAGGAATGCAGCAGGTCATACACACTGCATCTTCTTTCCTGGTAGCATCTCTTTTTAAAAGATGACAATTAACCAAGGAAGTTTCATGTGTGTGTGTACACTTGAGAGGAATCTGTGTCACATTTGTGTGCCCTAGCATGAAAGAGATTTATTGAATACTTTGGATGCTTCATGTCTCTTGGAAACCCTGAAAGATCTAAGAAGTTTTAACTGGAGTAAAGCCACCCAATATACCATCTTATGTGTGTGTGTGTGTGTGTGTGTGTGCTCGTGTGCTCCAGGACTTGAAGGATGAGAAGAAGAAAGCCCGAATGGCAGCAGCCAGAGCAGTGTTGGAGAAGTGCACAATGATGCTCCTCACAGCCTCGAAGGTAAACTGCTGGTGCACCAGCACTGGACGTCTTGAGCAGAGTTTATAGATAAACCCTTATAGGTTTATGTCCAGCGGAAAGATTTAAGGCCTTCTGGAGTATATTTAATTTTTAAAGTTTCTAATAGGTTGCCATCAATGTTGATGTGTAAAGCCCAAGTCACAAAATCTTGAAAAACCAGAGGAAGTGATTAACTGTGGTTGAAAAACGTTAAAAGTTATAGAAGTCGAATAGAGTAGAGCAGGCCGCGAGCTTTGACATTTCACATCGAATTCCTTCCCCAGACTTGCCTGAGGCACCCAGATTGCGAGTCGGCGCGAATCAACAAAGATGCCGTGTTCCACCGAATGCGTTGTGCTCTGGAGCAGGTCATCGAGATAGTCACTGAGGCACGGAGCTGTGGGGACAACAAGATCCTTCCTGCCAGCATCTACAACGGCATCAAGGACTTCAAGGTAGAACCAGAAATTAGACCTGGTGAAGAAGTTGATGTATATCCTGGTAAAGGCTAAAGGCTGGTGAGGTTAATCTGACACATGTTGACCCCTGAAGTTCTGTAAAGGTTCTTTTGCAGGCAAAGCACTGCTAAACAGGTTGTTCTTAGCAGTTTGAAAAAACAGCTTTTCAGAAAATGACAGTAAAAGTATGTTTTTAGCTGTAGCTCTGTATGAGTGAATATTTGGTTACAGCATTAACATTCTTGATTTCACTGTTGCAACAGCTTTAGATGTGACTCAGACACTCAGCATAGAGGACCAGAAATATCTATTTTACAATTCAGCTTATACTGTTGTGTGATTCACCATTAAACCTACATTACCCTGACTAATCTCTCTCCTCCTTGTGCACTTGCTAATGGAAGAAATGAATATTTGCAGGGAAAAAACATTTTGAAGGGGTCTTTTCCATTGAGAAGAGAGTAGAAGAAAGTATGTTAATGAAAAGACCTGGAGATGCTTACCATTTTAATAAAGGGTTTTGTCGCACTTAATGGCAGAGTTTAACTAAAAGCTTATGCTAAACCTGTCATCTTAGGACACACGAGTAGAGACCAGTACTCCTCTTAAAAACAGGTTTTGATCAGTACAGGCAAGAAAAGGTGAAAACATGCAAAATGCTATTATGGTTGTGTACTTGAGATGGTGTTTTTCAGAATTTCTTGTTCCCCTTTGATGGCCCAAGGTGAATTTACATCCATAACCCAAACTACTTGACAATAATAAGATAGTAAATTATGTTCTTTTTTTTTACCTTCAGCGTATTGGTTAGTAAAGCTTTTGTGTGTGTTGCTGCCTCAGTCTTTCCATTTCTCCTCTCTCCTCCTCCAAATGCACAATCCACTCACATCAACCACTCCCAACAATCCTCCTCCTCCTCCTCCTCCCTTCCCTCCCTACTCTTGCAGTCCAGTGTGGAGTGCCTGAGGGAGAACCTGCACTCCTTGTCACCCCAGAGCGTGGGCAGCCAGCTGGAGGCGCTGGTGGAGCGGACAGAGGACTTCACTGACTCAGCCTACACCAGCCACGAGCAGCGGCAGGCCATCCTAAATCTGTGCCAGCTGGCACGCCAGGACACTCAGCAGCTGATGCAAGCCTGGATTGAGGCAGTATGTTGGCACAAGCAGTCAGACTTGCACAGATGCACACACACCTACAGGAATATTCATAAAAACACCGGCTACCGTATGAAGAATAATTATAAGTACCTCATCTGTAAGGCACTTGTAAAAGGAAAGCTAATAAGATGCAAAAAAAAATTGTCCAAGCAAAGAAAATGAGATGTGGGTTTGGTTGTGTTGTTCCGACACACACACACACACACACACACACACACACACACACACAGTGCCTGTCATATAGACAGACCCCCGCACATCAAGTCTCCCTCAGGGCTAACTCAGTCATTCACCCTTCCGATTCACATTCTTTTCACACATCCCTCCTGGAACAACAGAGCATATTAACCCACCTGAATAGCCGTTTTTAAGGTTCTTTTGGCTGAGAGAGAAACATCACTTAGTGTTCCATGTCATGCTGCCATTCAGCAGAATCTCCCTGGCCTTCAGAATTGATGGACTTATGAAATACAACTCATTATGCCGCAGTTTCTCTTTCTATACTTTTTCTCTGTATGTTCAGAGTACACAGAGCGACTGCTGCCACATGATTGTACAGTAGTGCCTAATCTAGCCTATGCAATTGAAGGTCATCAGGAGAATTGAAAAGGCCAGAACACTCGAGAGTTTTGAAAAAAAGTTTTGAAAAAGTTTTTTGAATGTGCAAATAATCATGGGTGTACTGCCATTTCAATTTATGCTTTTGATTCTTATTGTGGCTTGTTTAGCAGAATATATTTATATCTGTTTTTTGCTTCCTTTTTATTCCAACAAGTCTGAAATTTGCTGTGCAAATTGTTGTGCAATACTTAAGCAATATAATTTGTGTATCTTATTTTGATTTCAGAAGATAGCAGGTCACAGATGTAATTGGAAAGTCAAAAAAACATTATTCTATCACTTAATTTTCCATTCCAATCTTTATCCAATGCATTTTAACAGTCTTTCAGAGAAGTGTGAAAGTGTGTGTGTGTGTGTGTGTGTGTGTGTTTCTGTGAGAGTGTGTGTTTGTGTGAGTGTGTGTTTGTGTGTTTGACTGGAAAACCGTGTTGGGTCTCAGGCTCTGGTCTCTCTGTCTTCTCTCTGTCTCACCTAGCAGCAGTCTGTCCATGCCAAAGAGGCCACAGAGGACATGGAGGTGGTCATACTGAAGACATGCCAGAGTGTCAGTGACCTCAGACGTGAGGTGAGCAGCAGTCTGGCTCTGCTCTGCCCGTCTGCCCTCTGAGTCTAAATAGATGTACTCAGTTACAGAGACAGACAGACCTGACTTGGATGTCGCTCACTTGCTGTTCTGCTTCTGTAACTGGTTTTCCACTTTTCTTTTCCAGTCACTCTGAACCACTTCACTGTGCTTTCTCTGCTCTTTTGCTTTTTCCTCTGCCCCCTCAAAATCCACCGTCATTCATACCTCTCATTCATCTTTCCTCTCTTGTACTTCCTCCACCGGCTATAACTCGTTCCTTGTTCTTATTCTATTTTTTTCATCTTTGATTCCTCTTCTCCTCCTCCAGCTCCATAAGGTGGCAGTCAGTCGTGCCTCAGACTTACTGAAAGTTCATGGAGAGCAGTTGCCTTTGCGGGCTCTCAAAGCTGCAGGCGCTGAGGGAAACCTGGAGGCAGTGGCAGAGTATTCACGCACGCTCACTGAGCAGAAGGAGCAGCTGGTGGAGGTGGGTGGGGACATGGGCAAAGGTTGCAGAGAGGTTGGCGATGGTTGGTGGTGGTGGCACCTAGAAGAGATGTTTAACTCAATACACCAGTAGATATCTGTAGTGAAGTTTTGATTTTTTCCTGTATATTTTTACATACTTATCAGTCTACCTTCTTAGGCAAAATAGCTGGCTTTAAGTGAAAAGGCTTGTTCATCATGAGTTGCAGAGTTGCTGAAAAACATTGAAATTCCTGTGCTACCAGCATCATGCCACAGGCAGTTGTTTTGCGAATAACACATAGTACTTGAGATGAATGAAAATGTAGAGTGCACTTTAAATCCTCTACTAAATGAAAGCCAACATGTGGTTTTGTTCTGCAAATACTGAGCAGAAAAACACTGTGCACACTCTGTCAAGTCTTGGCTAGTGGACCTAATAAACAAAGCATACAGTATAGTTTGAAAAGAGACATTATCTGAGGGTAAAGGGAATTCTTTTGGAAAACATTAAGGTTTCAGAGAGAGAAACTTTTTCTAAGGATGCAGCCTCAATATTATCTCATATCAATATTATCTCATCATCCACTCACACAAAAAAAAGACAAAAAAAACAAACCCTAAAACACCACTGAGGCTTTAGTTTAGTTGTAGTGATAGTAGTTAGTCATTTCCTGAAGTATTTTATTAAACTCAGAAGCACCTCTTGTCAACCTCTTTTTCACCCGGGGTTTCACTCCAGACCTGTCGGCTGTTGTGCCATGTGTCGGGGACAGAGCCTCTGGAGATTACCTGTATACATGCTGAGGAGACCTTCCATGTCATTGGTCCACAGGTAACATCATCTCTTCAAACATTTTACGCATGGAGTGTTGTTTTTTAGGTAAGTCTTGATATTCCGGCCCATTGACTTGATGCGTAAATGACCGCAGACAGGGGAAAGAGGAGAAGTCAAGAGAGGCACACAGGTTACCGTTAATTACACCAGATATCAATTTTGTTCAATTCAGCACTTTTGTTGTATGTCAGAAAAGTCTCCCAGTGGTCTCGGACTGAAATCAAACCAGAGTAATATTCTACAAAGACGCAGCGTGAAGAGAAAATAGACAAATTACCTCGTGTCTCCTCTGACTCCCTCCTACACCGACCGTCCATTCATGATAGTTGAGAACATGGCATCCACCTAGCCCTCCGATTCCAGATCTAATTATGTTTGCTCTTGGAAACCATCCATGCCAGTAATTATCCAGCAATGTAGAATGTTCCGGTCCTCCGGCGCTAATGTCATGCCCTGCATGACTCTACAGTAATGACTCCAATCCTAAGTTCAAAGGTCAACCAATCAATAACACTGCAATATGGGGTGTCAGTGGTGATATCTCTCTGTCTGCCCATAGTAATAGAGGGATGGCCCAGAGGGTAATTGGCTATTAAATACTACACTGTAGTGTGGGTGTGGGTGTGGGTGTGGGTGTGTGGTTGTGTGTGGGTGTGTGGTTGTGTGTGGGTGTGTGGGTGTGTGCGTGTGTGTGTGTGTGTGTGTGTGTGTGTGTGTGTGTGTGTGAGTCATCATATGTGTGTTGTTTTAAGTTACATTTATCAAATCCAAATGTCTAGAATTTTATTTCCATTGAGTCAAGAGACAAGACTTGATTGCAGATATTCAAAGTTATGTAACAACTTATAACATCTGCAGTTCAGTGTAGTTTCCAACATGTGGTGAGTCATACATCGGAGATACTGTATACCAACCTTTTTTTAATCAACCATTATTATGTAAAACACAAAATTAATGCATTAAAAGCATAAAAAAACAAGTTTTTCAGGCATATTACATGAGCTAAAATCACAGGCACATTTTCTCCTCTGATTTTACTGCTATGTTTTCTGTGTTAAAGCTGGTAGGCATAAGCTTTATAATGACTTACATTTTATGGGTTATTCTATATTTTTAGTTGGAATAATTCAACCATATTATTTTTGGTCTGTTGGAGAGTTACATTTTCTCATTATTATGCCAACCGATAGTATTTCATCATTATTTAGAGAACTATAACATTATTGTTTAACATTCATTCCCCGTGCATTGGGATGATTTTAGTCCCTACCTGCCTTTGCTTCACAGCGACAGATGTGAGTTTAACAGTAATGGGTGTAATGACTGCAAAAGTGGAGTAGAGGCTCTGATGTGAATCCTGAGAGAATGAAGTTGGGTATTTTACTGTCTTGCTGTGCTGGTGTTGATTAACAAAGATTATTCCAAGAGAAGTGTAGCTCACTCATTACCGACAGATCAGAGAGACGGGAGAATGCTACCCATTCTGGGCAAGAATTACACCACATTTTGTCTGCATAGTCTTTCTCTCTGCTATTAGTCAAACATCATTTAATAACTGATTTTCTCCAGTCCCAATTCTTCACACTCTCGCTCAGATCATCTCAGCAGCTCAGACGCTGGCCCTCCACCCGTCCAGTAAGATCGCTAAGGAGAACCTGGAAGTGTTTTGCGAGGCCTGGGAGTCACAGCTCTGTGACATGGCTCTGCTACTGAGAGAGATCAATGATATCTTTGAAGGCCGGCGAGGTGTGTTTTTGATCATTTAATGATGATTGCTTTTGTTTGGGGGGGTGGTGTGGATTAGTATTTTGAAAGAGTTAGAAGCTGAAGAGAATACAGGCAAAATAATGTCTAAGGCATTGTAAGCTGAAGGATTCAAAAACTCTAATAACACCTGGGTGAATCTTTTTGCACCTGAAAACTTCGATAGCTGTAATGAAAGTAAACAGTGAAGCAAAGCAAGCAGGATGAACAGATCTTTAAAAAAATTAATCATCAGGAACAGTGACAATCTTTTTTTTTTTTAAAGAATGGCATCAATGCCATTAAACATCCATACATTCATTCCTCCCCTGTATTTCTGCTCATTTCACTATTGAGCCAGGTACCTGAAGAGTCCAAGTCATGGACAGCACCTCTTGCAAACCTCAGCTAAATCCTCACTGACAGAGAATCAGACAGAAAGCACATGTAGTTACCCAAGCCTGTGTGACTGTGTATATATTTGCATCTACTGCACATATATCCCTATATGCACAGATGTTTGTATCAGAGAGTGTTGGATTTAAGTGATATCAACCCTGTACTCTCACACACTGTAATTTTGAGAAATCGCAAAAACAGAGGGAAGCTGTTTTGGCATATTTTCAAGATGGATTGCACTCACAAATGTGACTCTCCCAGAAAGTGCAGTAAATATTTTGAAGTGCAGCTCAGTGGGTCAAAGCATCACATCCATCATACTTTCATATTGCCATGAAGCCAAAACGCTCTGTTAAAAAGTTATATGGAGCCTTTGGAGGGATTTGCTTTTATTATCTTCTCATAATCTTCCCCCATAAACATAAGAGAAGAGTTTATCATCCTTGTAGTCAATTGAAATTAACCAGGCTGTTCACATTTACAACAAAAGATAAAAAGGTGGACAGTCATTCAAAGAGAAAAATCATTTAGCTATATGTATGTGTGTGTGTGTGTGTGTGTGCATATATGTATGTGTGTGTGCGTGTGTGCGCATATATGTATTTTTGTATAAAAACGTATTTATTTATTCCACCTGTGACCTTATGTTCAGATAATTACAAGAACTCTCTATTCCTAGGAGACAAAAGACCTTATTTGTCACTTCCCAGACCTGGGGTGAGTATCACACCACCCATCCTTGTGAATAATTCAGTGATACAATGGTTTGTAATCCTCTGAATAATGCCATTCTCCTTTTCCAACAGAAACACTCAGCTAACTTGAAGACTGCCAAGGCTGTCAAGCTGGATGCAGAGGTAACATACACCATAAACTCCTCTGGCCGTCAGTGCAATACATCATGTCACGTCTTGCGCCCTGTTCTGACAGCAGTATATTCATCTCCAGGAAGTGGTGTGTCACTCGCTTGAAGAATAAATTGTGCTTGTATTGTAACAGGCTGCAGTTTTGCTAGCCAGCAGTTTTAAACATTCTGTACCACCACAGGAGGCAGGATTATGCTGATTAGAGAAACTCTGAGCGTGATAGCACCAAAAATAACCCTTTTAGCACATTTCTAAACCGACATCCAGTATACCCCAATCCTTCCCAAATAGAAAAAACTTTATGTGATTTTTTTTTTTTTTTTCTCCTACTGTGTATGTGTGCAGGAGCAGACAAGCATGGCCAAGCTGGGTCTGGAGCTCCGTCTGCTGTCATCAGACATGGACACGGAGGTGGAAAAGTGGGAGGAACAAGAGCATGATATTGTTCGGCAGAGCCAGAGCCTGGCCAGTATGGCCTACAACATGTACTTGTTCACCAGGTAGCGGTACCATACAGTACATCCACACACACATTCAGATTTTCTGACCTGTTCATTTCAGAGTTCAGCATTGTAAAGCCTCTCAAGCATCCACGTGAATGTCTTTAGAGGCTCAGTATTAATGAGAGTCTTGAGTCCCCAGCTTTCAATATATACCAGGCATAGTTTGAGGGACTGACAAAGCTGGCATGATTATGACTCTGACAATAAAATCATTGCAAATCCACTAAGATACAGTTTTTGTTGATTGAACCTCTGGATATCCTGACCTGTCTTTCTCATCCACGTTTCCCTTGCTCATTTTCTGTTCCCCGTATCGATTCCCTAGAGGGGAGGGGCTGCTGAAAACAACACTAGATCTTTTTCATCAAGCCGAGGTATGTACATCCATATCCGCTAATCTGTCCTCCTCTCCAACTTTTGTTCTATTTATTCTCCTGTTTTATCAAAGTTGTATACGAATGCATCTGTTTTTCATTAAAACAAAGAGGTTCCAGGGCTGGCAGATCAATAGGTTAATAAATATCAGTTTCCCCTCTTTCACTAACGTCTTGCAGAACTGATAGGGCATGACAAGGACTTATCATTATGATGGAAATATAGTGCAGCATGTTCCTGGCCACCTCGGACACATGGGGCGATAACAAACAAGGTTGCTGTGTGGGCTGTATCCTATTGAATTGGTTTAATTACCAATAATGTGCAGTGCTTTGTAAAAAGAAAGGCCCAAAATGTCAGCCAGGATTTATTCCATTTGTGGTGAACCGGGGAGATAAGGGAGGAAGAGGAATGAGAGGGGAATGAGACGGGAAGGCATACTGATAAGAAGCAGAGGAAAAAGTAAAATCTCATATTTACTGAATGTTTTTTTGCTCTTGAATGGCTTCCTGGTAAAAGTTAAAAGAAATGTAGTTTTGCTTGTATTTGTCTAATTTTTTTTCTTCCATCTTTTTTTTTGTGACTCACTCTTAAGGTTCTTTCTGAGGAGGGACTCCAGTTGTGCTCATCCCTCCGAACTTTTTCCGCTCAGGTATAGACTAATGCAATAAATCTCCCCACATAGACACACACACACACCCCTGTACTTCTGTCTTTGTGAGGACACTCATTGTATTCCCTAGCCCCTTAACCTAACCCTAGCCATCACAACTAAATGCCAAACCCCAATATTTAACCTAAACCTAATTCTAGCCTGAACCCTAAAATCAAGTCAAACAGCCCTTCAAAATTGTGAGCACTGGCGAAAATGTCCTCACTCCCAAAGTCTAAAACTCAAAATAGTCCTCACAAAGATAGAATCACAAGTAAATGCACACACAC
This sequence comes from Istiophorus platypterus, assembly GCA_016859345.1. NCBI lineage: Eukaryota > Metazoa > Chordata > Actinopteri > Istiophoriformes > Istiophoridae > Istiophorus > Istiophorus platypterus. The sequence continues at coordinate 10,124,426 of CM029127.1, read as the reverse complement.
TCACAAAGTAGACTGAAATACTAAATTACAATGCACTCACATAATACCCTTTCCAAATATTTTTGGAAAGAAAGCCCCCTTTAAAATAGAAATCCAATATGTGACTTCGAAGAAAAAGAAGACTTTTTGTAGCAATGAAATAAGTACAGTGGAATATTAATCACAAAAATGAGAAATATACTAATTTTATACATTATGCCCTTTCTTCTTTGCTGGAATCTGTGTGGCTCTAGTATCCTGTTAGGAAACTGTAGAGCTCAGCAGAGAAGTAATTAATGGTTAAAACGAAACCAAAGAGAAAAGAAATCCATTTATTTCCTTTTTAACAGGTCCAGCTGCTAACCCATCTGTATGCAGATACACACACACACACACACACACACACACACACATACACAGTGACACTTCTGCCCTCACCCAGATTTCACCTCTCAGACACATACACACCGATAACACCAACTCTGGCATGCCATGGTGCCAGGTCCGCCTTATAAATCACACAGCAAGAGGAGGAAATTAAAGCTGTCACACGCTTTCACCATCCGCTTTTCCTTCGAGTTGAGACCCGGTAAACAAACGTATCTTCGGCGCCCTCCGCCAACTTCTTCCCCAGGTCCTCCAAGTTTAATTAAATGGCTCCTTTTGACAGCCAATAATGACTGCCATTTGTCACTGCTGTGTCTGTGGGTGTATGTTTGTGCACATGTGCAGAGGGGAATAGTGGGGGAGTTGACTGTGACCGCCCAGGACTGATTCATAATCAAAAGGCCCAGTTCGTCAACTTGCCTCACGCTCTCTGATCAGTTACATCAAACAAACCGGTGCTAATGGAGTCCCTCTGTCTTGCCGTCCACTCCCATAGTTCTTTGGCACTCAACACAATGTAGCACACCTGTGTTGCTCTCATTGAAAATTATAAAGCTATTCATGCAAAAGAGCTTGAGAATTTTCAATTGAGGTTTAAGAGGTTTTATGCCCTTTTGTCAGATGTGAATACTGCTACCCTGAATAAAAAATCATGTCAGGTCAGTTGTGGCCATGTGCACAAATGTAACTGAAGTAACTGAAGTAGCCCCCATGTCTGAGATCAGGGGATTAACTCAGCTGGGTAACAGACTCAAGCAGTAGATCATGACCTGGTTGTTGCTGGTGGATTACATCCAGCGACACTAAATTTTAATTTATTTTATCCTCCTTTTTTCCTTTTTATGATGCTTGATGTGTGTTTTGACTGAGAGCATTGTAAATCCGGTCCAGTCAATCTATCCCTGTCTCTACATATTAATCCAGTCTCTGTGGATAATACCATCATAAACCATCTCAGCTCTTCTGACAGATACCTCTGTCTCTTCCTCTTTCTTTCTCTGTTCCAGCTGGTTGATGAGGAAAAGTCTGTGGTGATGACAGAGATGGAGAAACTGGTGGCATTATGCCAACAGCTGCAGATGGGGGCCAAGACTCCTGTACAGGGCAAGACTGCCACCTTCCAGAAGGTACCCATACTACGCCTGTGTGTGTGTGTGTGTGCGTGTGTGTCCTCCTTTTCATCTTTTTTTTGTTTTTGCTTGTGTGTAATGTTATTAAAAATTAATCAATTAGTTATTTTTGCCTCGAGTCGCCACTGTTTTATACACATCAATATCCCACAACAGACTGTACAGAACAAACTCACTGTAGTTTTGTTTTTTTTTTCCTCAAATCTGTATAATTAGCTTTAACAGCATCAAAACTACATACTCAACAACAGCCAGGCATAGAAGTGAAGCAATTAGCACACAATACAGCATGACTAACCGTGTTACTGAATACTGGCTATGGCATCATCTTTGAGTGATCTGCGAGTAACACCATTGTCAAAAGACAGGACACTAGATTAATGAATGTCTAAGGAATTAATGGCCATCTTGGGCAGGGATGAGCTGCCCTAGGTCACCTTGTAATAAAGGCAGAGGTTGGAATCAAAAGGACGGGATGAGGAATAGCGTGTCCTCTGCTGATTAATGAGCGTCTCTTTGATATGTACTGGCTCCCATCTCTGTCTCTTCAACCTGATGTCTACCTTATCATTCATCACTAGCAGTAGAGTGTGAGACTGGTGGAGCACGAATGACGAAATGTTAATTTATATGTCAGATGCAGTTTGTATGGTTATTTGTGTTTGTGGCTGCTAGGCTGCTGGGTTATGTTTCTATGCACTTTTGCATTTGCTTTCCCCTAATTTAGTGATGTATATTGTATTCCTTTGTCTCTAGGTGGACTCATCCATTCAGACAACCAGAGGCATCTTGACTGTGGTTATCTCCCTCCTCCCGTTCTGCAACAAGCTCAACAAAAAGGTGAGAGCCTTTGAAGAGGTCTAATGACTGAATGACTGGCACAAACATTAACTTGGCAAGCTACATGGAAATCTACCAAAATATTGAGGACAAGCTCAGACATTTTAATGGAGCCTAAGAGAGTTATGATTGAATCAGCAGTAACCAATTTTTGGATACTTGCAGGGTAGAACAGAAACAAGGTGTAAACACAAAAGTGACATACCACCTTAAAGCTACAGTATGGAACAGTTTTAGTTGGAATATGCTCCAAAACATATTTTATTGTGGAGAGGTGCTCACAAAGGCTTTTGTGACCCATTTTAGAGTAAGGAAGTGCTTTTTTCAAAGTTGGTAAATAGCTTTATTTTTGTTGGTAATTTTGCCAACTATGATGAGGAATTCAAAATGTATCCAGATACCGTTAGACTGTAAATTCTGAATTCAAAAAGGTCATTACCATTTGAATGTTTACTTTTATTCTCACATTCAAACTAATTTTTGAGTTTCACATAAAAAATGACAGCTCTAGTACACTGGGTTTTGTTTTGTTTTTTTTTTTTTTTTTTTAAGGGTAATTCTGGTTAATTTGATCTTGTATTTCCCATAAATTTGGCTGGACTATTATGTGGACAAATAAGTGAACTGTGGTGGTCCTCTGTAAATATCTTAACCAGAGTAAACAGATGAGGAGCTAAAACAAATAGGCAAATAGGCAACAGGATCATCCTGAAAGACAATGCAGCTCAGGAACCAGCCAACAGAGCAGAAAACCTTTTCCAAAATCCAGACCAGGAAAAAAATGGATGTCTCCACGGTTTAAGGTAATTCCAGCATTGTAATTACAAGATATGGTTTGCAAAGCTTATCAACATCCTACTGGAGACTTTGGTTTCACCTTCCAAAAACTGACAGAAGGCAGAGGCCGATTGGACAAATGCTCAGCTTTCCATATGGCAAGAGAAAATTATTACAACACATAAAATTCTGTGTGAGGGATTCCAATATGTGTCCCCACCAGCAAACACTAGTATCTGGTTATATGCTTGGACCCACTGTTCAAAAAAGAACAAAAACAAAAACGAATGTGACATCTCAGATTAGTGTTATGGAGGATGATTAGGTAAACCTGCAAATTGCCCCAGATGTGCCCAAGTTTGCATGAGAATCTCAAAAAATTGAGGTTGCAAGTGCAAAGTTATAAAAACCCATATAGGCACAATAACCATATTTATGTGCAATACACCAAGTCAGATAAACTGGAATTATTCTTTAAATTCTGAACTGAAAATAGCTGCCAGATGCTAAAGTTGCAGGCTCTAAAAAGCAAAACAGGGAGTTGAAAGATGCTAAAATGCTCCATCAAAAGGAAGGCAACTGCAGTCAGGTGATATTTCTCTCAGTATGAACAACTGCCTAAACAAATGAGTAGTCTTTGATCCAGTCAATTTTAAAATTATTCATATCCTTTATTTATTGAAGCTTTAAGTGTAATTATTTTAATATCTAAAAGTTTGTTAAACCTGCTTTTCATATTTTGTCTTTCAATGCATTCTCTGTTCATGCTTTCCATTTGCAGTACAAGTCAGAGAGGAGTAGCCTGGGTTCCCCGCATGACTGGAAAGAGAGGCAGGATGCATCTACACCTGTCAAAGAGGAGGGAGCTCTCAACAGCAAGAACAGCAACAGCTTTGGCATCAAATCCTTGGAGCAGCACATGACCGGTCTCAACCTGCTGGAGAGCAAATAATCCAGGAAATGTCCATCTCTTTTTCTGTTCACTATTCTCCCTTGGAGCAGCCCATAGTAAACCTCACCTTTCTGGAGAACATATAACCCAGGAAATACTTTACTCCCCTCCCACATTGTCATGCACCTGCCATAGAGTGGGCCAGAGCCTTGGGTTGAAGATGGTAACCTTTAGGTCAGTCAGAGTTTGTGTTTGCTGTCTGGATGGTGAATTAAAAGGTTTTCAGAGGAACAAGCAGATCCAAGCTCTGCGCCCAGGGGCAGTTTTACCCCAGGGTTGCTTGTTACCCAAAGCACCAGTTCCACCTGAATCCACAAGATGGAGACAATCAGCCAGGACTAAGACTTTGCAATTAGTGAGCGTCCTTCATGAGAGGCCTGACACAAACCTGATTTTTGAATCACTTCCATCACTTTTCTGGCTGTTGAGTTGATAAACTGATCATTAATCAGGAAGGAGTTCCACTTCCTGCTCAGCCCAGCCATACATCAGTCTTCACTATGTGCCTCTGCGTAAGAAGCCTATTTGCTCTGTGGTGTACTGTAAACGTGTTGCACATTTTAGCCATATGGGGAAAAAAAAGAAAAAAAGTGAAATGGCTGAGATATGACCAAGCATGATGCCATCAACACCAAACCCTTGTTTGAGTCTCCCACACTTTATGTGCTATAGGCTTGTAATGTTAACACTTGTTATATAATGTTAGCCATAGAGGTACATTCTGTCCTTGATCAATGGCACTGTAGTAAGCATCTCACTTGCATAATTAAGTATTTTAAAAGTTGACCACACCATATGATAAATGTCTAATTTTCATTGGATTTGCTGTTGAATATTCCCCATGTACCATGTTAGTAACAATATGCCAAAAAAAAAAAAAAAAAAAAATCACAATGCCAAATATGATTGTCCTCATGAAGATGTTGTGATCTTCAGCTTGCTACTAGTATGGAATATAAAGCTCTTAGTCCCCCAGTGTTAATTACTGGAGACATTCTTATTTTGGCCTGTTCTCAAGTCTGGTTAAGAAATCTTAGCACTGAGATGCTTTTGGGAAGTCAAGACCTCACTTTATAATGTCCTGAGTATTATCTAACCTTAATTCTGTAAACTGTTGTACTCTCTCACAAGAGAAATGAAAGATAATTCTGAACTGGCACCTGTGTCAAATGGAGCCTTGAAGTGTACTTGTTATGAAGACTATCATTGTGAAGCTGCCCAGTAGGCCAATATGTATTAAATGGTATATGGTATGTATAATCTGGTACTTGAATCATAGATATATAAATACACTATGTATCCCTAGGGTAATGACTTTGGTACTAGGTGAGGGTTTTTGAATGACTGAAATAACACCTAAGCTTCAGAGATGCTTTATACTGTATGGGAGCAGCTAAGGATGCTGGGTACTGTAGTGGCTCTACAGATGTGAAGAAATCAGATCTAGTTTTGGATCCTCTATTCTTTTGACAATTGAAAGGTTAAAAAAGTGACAAAATAAACAATATTTTTTTTAAACCCGTGTTGGTTTTTAATCTACAAAAATAATTGAGGATTTTATTACAGAATTCATGCTTTCCTCTACTTCCTTGTTCTTGAAATTATAAAAACCAAAGAATAAATAAATATAGGCACTTCAAAGGAGAGTGCTTACTGAAACCTTCAAATTCCCTAAAATGAAAAAGAGAATAATAGTCTAGGCACAAGGCAATGCTTGCATTATATGTGAAGGTCCTTTAGGAATTACCACAAGTAAATGTCATTTTCCAGAATAACATCCACACTTTTTACACAACCTGGTGGGAACTGAAGAAAGACTTTCAAAACAGTTCTGACTTGAACAAGACAAGCATGTGAAGCCCTGTCAAGAAGGTTGTGATTCAGCAACACTTCGTTTGGAGACGATGTTCTCAAAATCCTCTCTGCTCAGGAGATTCTCCGTTATGCTCCTGCTCTCCTCAAACTTTGGCAGAATGACGGCAATGTATCCTTCAGTAGATGGCTGTTCAGATTTGACAGTCAAAGCAAGATTAAACATTTAAAACTTCTGCTTTGCCAATGTGCATCACTATTTACACTGATGAACAAAAGTGGATTAACAGCAATACACAATTAAATTGACAGATGGATGAACATATACATGGCACCCAGTCATGCACATGATAGTGATAAAACTACACTAAAATATATAATTTACCTTTTCCAGCAAGAGTGTAGGTGTTTCTAGAATTGTCTCATTGACCTCAAGAAGACGGCCCCGGATGCAGCTAGAAATATAAGTTTGTGTGAGTCATCATGACATACAAACATTCAGAATGTATACCTAAGAAAAATGGACTGTCATCTCACCTGTAGATGGTGTATTCAGATTCATCTGTGCATGTTATCCTACATAGAGGCGCAAAATCAGTGAGGAACTGACCACCCTAGAATGGAGGAAAGGGGTTTGAAAGGCAGTGAAGAACAAGATGGCCTCTTACAATTTTGTCAAAGAAAGACACAGGAGAAAAAAAAAATCAATGCACATAAACCAAAATCATCTGTAACTTTGTTAGTTACCCGCTTGGACTTCCCAGACACTTTGTTGTTCAGCCGGCTGCAGCCATTGCTGATCTGGTAATTGATGCTCTTGATTGTCCTTCCGTTTTGAAGGATCGGGTGAGTCTCTGCCAACGTTACGACGCATATTCTGCAACCACAAAAATCTGAGGTGAGCCTTTCAAAAGGAACGACTGCAGCCAACAGTATCAGCATGTGGGCCGCTCACATCGAGTGTGGATTCAATTCAGTTAACGGTGCGTACGAAGCCTCGATACTCCATGTTTAGGATTTTAACAGGGAGTATCAAGCACTACATACTCGGAAGATCAAGCTCGTTTAGCTTTTAATCGTCACCACCTGGTGTTGTTTAACACATCATTCGTTACCTGTTCGAATGCTGCAGGATGCAGTGGTCCTCGCACGGTTTCCCTTTCATATCTAAAAAATAATAAGTAAAACAACCACAATAGTTTTAACGTATTCATGACATTGTCAATAAAAAAAAAATAAATAAAATACACCGGCTACAGCAAATACTTCGTGGGCTCTCTCCCCAACGTTAGCTAACTTAGCCATCTAGCGGCTAACATCAAGAAAAATGCTTTACCGGCTCTGTACCACCGCGTGTAATAGCGGTCGATTACTGAAGGCGCAGTTTCTTCTGTTTCTTTCTGCTCCATCACAAATATTCACAACACAAGCGGCGACGAAAACGACAACTGCGAAAAATGTAGAAGCCAGTCCACAACTTTTCTTTGACGGACAACAATTTATGTGACACCGCAATGGTCCGTCGTTTAAATGTACCCGAAAGCTTCAGAAGAACAGGGTTCCGGAGATTTTTTTTGTTTGTTTGTTTGTTTGTTTGTTGTTTGTTTTTTTTTTTTCATTTCTTTGGTGATCGAAGTAAATTTTCATCGAGAACTGCAATGAACTAAAAATGACATGGTTATTTTAATCAGCAGAAGCTATCTGTTAATCAGAAGTGATAATGAAAGTGTTGCAACTTGTCCAGCTACAAGTACTCTCATTTAGTCCTTCATTACAGTACTATCATCACCTTAAGTTTAGGTAATCAACCCATATTTGCGTATTTGGAAACATTACTGAAGTTTCCCGATTTTCACTCTGGTCCTAATACACTTTTTTAAGGCTTTGCATGCTTAAGGCTGCATTACCAACCAGGCATAGTAGACAATTGCCCCATCGGTTCCAAACTTCAAAAACCTTTGTTTTGTTGTATACCATTTTATTTTTTTGTAATCTGATTAATTGCAAATTTCTTCTGTGGCACTTACATGCAATATGACATTGGCCCTGTGTCAAAAACATTGCTAAAGCATTTTGTGTTTCAATAAAATATCACCAACAGAAATCACAAAGATAATTATTTGCAAATTTATTTTTGGGTCCTAAAGCAGGTTAAACTTGTAATACCTGTGCTTTTTTAAACTGTAGTGGTACTACTTGGGGAATTTTGTAACACCAGTGTTTCACATTGCCCACTAGATGTCAGACTACTGCTAACAACTACAAGATAAGGTAGCATTTAGTCAGTGTGATTTAAAACTAGAGAGCTCCTGAGATGACATCAAAGTTTAACTAATTCTAAAGTAATGTCTCCAGCTAAACATTTTCATATTTACATGAGCTGTTGTTTACGTGTAAACCAGTTACACAATGTACTGTAGTTGTTGTATCTCACCTCACAGTGTCTGTGCTCATCTGTTCGAATTTCATGCTTTGAGTTACGTGTTTTGTTTTTTTAAACTTTGCTCTAATGATCCGCACAGATGGCAGACAGACATATAAGTATGTTGATTCTGCATCCCAGTGGATTACGTAATGAAAAGGTCTGAGAGAGAATGGATGCAGGAATGAAGGAATGTTCCCCTCCCTGTATCTGACAACTAGCCCCTCTCTGAACCAGACCAGTCACATACCGAACATATCAGTGTCAATGTGCTACTTGCACACTATGGACAATGGTCAGGAAATATTGTTCGGGGATTGGTATTGGCACGAGGTAGACTAAGTAATGAGGACTTCATCTTAATCCTGTTATTGATAGAAACACAGCACAGCACAGCACAACAGCAAGAGAGCATCGGATGACATTTGGGGGCACAATTACTTTTCCATTTATCTACTCAGCACTAGCAAGACTTGGAAAGTTTTGCTGTCAAGACCCATCGTAATGAATTTTTCCATTACTCCTCTGTCTGTGGTAGGCCGAAGTCTGAAATTAATTCGGGGATGAAAAACAACACCATTGGGGAAAGAGTGGACACAAAGGGACTGTTCCACAGATATGCAGTCTTACATCAGGCTTAAAATGCAGTCATGTGCAATAAATAAGGCCATCTTTAATAGGATTCAAAAGCTTTACTTCTGATCCTTTTCCAGACATTTGCCCGTGCAAACTATATCTGTAACAGCTGCTATTAGAGCAACGAGTAGATGCTCAAGTTATCTAAATCCATGCAACAGGATTTGTCATAGACTATAAATCTTATCTATATGCATACGGTAGATCCTCAGTCAAAATAGAGGCATTCTGTGAAAGCTAATGAGGATTTTTGAAGTTTCTTGTCTCAAATTGTTGCGTCAGAAGACAAAAGGGCACATCCTGTTAACAGATTACCTCACAGGATGCTTGCATTTCTAGTGTATAGGAATGGTTGCATATTTGTTTCTCAGTCTGTTCAATATGTATCTGTCAGTCTGTGTACATTCCTGACCCCTGCTGCATATTGCTGGAGGGAAACGCACGGCTTCTCCCACTTTTCAAGACTCAACTTTGAGGTTCACTAGCTGGCCGTCAGACAGGCATCTCGAGTGTCTCCAGCTGCACAGACGTCTGTGTGTGTGTGTGTGTGTGTGTGTGTGTGTGTGTGTGTGTGTGTGCAATGCACACGTACTTTAGCTCCACGTCAGCTACTGCTACACCAAACAGCTCTTCTTCACTGGTTTGGCTGTTTGACTCCAGCAGTCCCTCTCTGTACATGGAAGATGTCCAGCTTTTTTCTGTCTGATGGTCCACTGAGCCAGATGAGAGCCTGATAAGGGAAGAGAAAAGCTCTGACCAGGGGGGGTGATGCCTGCCTGGCTTATAGAAAGCCTGTGGCCACTTTTACTTATTAGGACTTACCTAAGACCAGAAAATTGAGGATTTCCTGTTGTGTGCCAACAGTTATCTGAGTTTTTTTTTTAAAAAGAGAAACAGGAATATTTCGCTGTTGTGATACATAAGAAGGAAATTTCTGAAAGACGGGAATTCTAATTCCTGCAGGCAGGCTATTAGTAGCAATTTCAGCATTTGATGAGTGCTGAGAAGGGGAATTGCATGCAGTACAGGATCACCTTCAGTATCTCATCAATTCATAACTGTCTAGGAAAATAGAGAGAGGTATGCTGTAGTTAGAAATGCTGCCCGTCTCTTTCCTGGAAAGTAACGAGGAACACACACACACCTGCATTTACCATTAAAAAGATTCAGTTGCAGTATATGCTGCCAAAATGCAGTTTTAAAACCCTGATTCACTGGTATGTATAGCAGATGTCAATAAAAGTGTTTAATTTTAGGGTACAGCTTGTATTTTATTTTTTTTTAGGGTTGTCCAATTTTTGTGCCAGAGGATTTAGGGGAGAGCACATTTAATGCTCTAATGAAAGGAGTGATCAGCAATATGTTTACAGCCATAGGGATCCTTTACATAATTGATCTGTTTTCCCCTTGAAATGACTTGAAGGAAAAATGTGAAGCTGTCATTCTGCTTTCAGGTAATGTGTCAACATGGAACAGCACAGGAACCCCAGAGCTCCTGACTGTTGTTTTGAATCTGGTCTATTGGGGTCCGTTTAGCTTCACAAATGTCATGTCTGCAGTGGAGCATGATCACTCTGATAAGCTGCTCCCCCATCAACTTATGATTAGCTTTCTCTCTGGTAATCAGCAGCCTAAAGTGTAATCAATCATGTCAGAGATTTTCTGTTATTTCTGGGCTCTCTCCATAAGCAGCGAGGGCCTCAGGCACAAAGAAATATGTGTGTCTGTGTGTGCGCATAAGTCAACTTTATGATCAGTACCTCTGGTCAAAGCATATTTTATCAGAGAGCTGTTTTACATCAAGTGGTGCTCTGTTCACTGTGGTAATAATAAATTAAATAGGATACAGGCAATTAATTCCAGCTGGATTATTATTATTGCCATGGCAACAAAACTGTTGCCATTAACAGCTAAATCCTGCATTTTTTCCTTGATCTTTTTGCTAATTTCTTCTGCTGATGGGCTTTTAGCATTCCCATTAGTACCAATGCACCTGTGGAAGCAAGTGAAGATGTGATTGAGACTTAAAGGAATACTTCCACATTTTGGAAAAGACGCTCTACTGCTTTCTCAGCGAGAGGTAGAGGGTTGTTTGCAATCTTTGTGCTGACTGGCTAATGGCTTTTGCTTCATTTTTAGCAGACAGATATAAGAGGTATATCCACCTTCAAATCTAACTCTCCAAAAGAAAATGGACATATGAATTCCTCAAAATGCCAAACTATTCCTTTAAAGATATGGTAGTTTGGATGAGTAACACAATGATTGACAGAGAGTATGACCAGAGTCGGAGACTTAGACATCTGCTTCAGATAAAGGATAAAAAAGATATCAGTGTTTTAGAAGTGTCTGTCTACTATACATATGTGACAGAAATGGATTAAATGTCCCTGGCAGCAGTTGTAGTTGCAGGACGTGTCTCCTCTCCTCTCCATCACTGCTGTGGTGTCTGGAAACATTATAACACAAAAATGCACAGTGGTCAAAAAGTTTCTCTTGATTCCCTTAATAGTTAGCTTTTGAGAGGTCCCAGGTTTTAGCCCAACAATGACCTCATTTTCCTTTGACCTCTACAAAAGGAAGTGGTTTAAACTGGTCTTTTTCAGCCGCCAGCTTCAGTGTAGGACACTGTACTTTATGTGTACCTTATTTGCGTACTTTATAAAGGCAAACCTTGATTTTACTAGAATAAAATAAAGACAAATATATTGCAAATAATTTGAATGTCAAGTCTTAGAGATCACATCTAATTTGAAAGAAAATAATGTTCCATCTATTGGGTCACTCATCTAGCAGATCTGGTGTGATCAGTAACATAATAATGTCTGTCTCACTGACAGATCCGTCTTATGCCGAGTCTTTGACCTATAGCCCGTCCATCTTTATTTCCCTCCTTTTCTCTTTGATTCCACAGACTATGAAGTACTTAACACTCATTTCTGGATGTGAATTTGTTCACAGCTGTCATCCTGCTTGTCATTCTCAAGAGACAAATGGGGTTCAACAGGAGCTGAGGGCAATGGAAAGAACATGCACCCTGCCAGGTAAAACACAAAGTCCTCATGTGCACAAAAGGAAAATTTACAGGTATTAAGAGGTTTCAGCTTTGGATTCTTACCATATGCTTTCTTCTGCCAACACTGTAAAATTTAACAAGATTTTTTTTATGAGACTCTGAAAGGGATATATGCATATATCTTAAGACACCAACTGGGCTTGTTTAGGTTTACCAATAACTGAGTTTCTAATTAGATACCACAGTGCCTTCTTTAATTATTTCTAAGGAGCCACGTGGCAAACAGCTGCTTAAAATTCTCACCATGGAAAATGAAGTTTTCTTCAAGAGGAACCCTCCACCTCTTGTGTTTGCTTGTAGCGCAGCAGGAAGGATGCTCTGGGCTCTAACTCTGCTGGAGGTTGAATGAAGCCAGAGCCAGGTTGGTCCTTTTTATCCAAAGATCTATCCTTTAAGTGCTTCCCAGAAAAACTTATTTATACCTTCATCTGTCTGAAGCTTTCCAGACCCAAATGTTGTTGTTTTTCCCTATACGACTAAACGTTTCATCAAGTTGTGAAAAATGTCCCTGTATCATTATGGTGGTAATTAGAAAATTCCAAGCACATCTAACTTTTAACTATTAAAAAGATCATTCAAGTCCAGCTAATAAAGCAGCTGTTACAAGCAAAATAAAATACAAAATAAAAGTTTCCTTATGCAAAAATGACACAAACCTTTACACTCTAAAGTACATGTCAATGAAAGCACATATGAAAAAAGAACTTAATGAGCACAATGAACGTCACTTCCGCATTCAACAGTATTTATGGGAATTTTTGTACGAAATGGGAACAGAATAGCAGGTCACATAAGAGCTTTTTTTCTTTTTCTCTTTTTTTGAAATGTTTGGTTTTTGTTTGTTTTCTCCTGGCTCTCTGGATTTCTGGATCTGGATCACAGCCTTGGATATGGTTATTGTGTGTATTGGCTGCGGCCCTTGGTTCAACATTAAAGGACATGTTCTCATGTGCTTTTTCTGAAGGCAACACTAAGTATTGTTGACAGTGATCCGTGGAAGAGTTTATTTCACATATTTCACAGGTTTGGCAAGATTTGTAAAAAGCAGTCTCGTTTTGCTTGGATTAAGTTGTTGATTTCCTCTGGATAACCTTACCATCATTGTAATTGTGGCACTGGTGGACTATTTTTCTGTTTCTGGTATTTATTATTTCTCAGACTGCACTTGCCATATTTATAGATTAGATTTATAGATTAATTTCTATTTAACACCTAGAGGAAGTGGTAGAATAAGAATAGAACGCATCCTTTTGCAGCAAATTAAGCAAAAGACTCTAAATAGCTCAGCTGTAAGTTTGAGGTTTCTCTGACAGGAAATGAATAACTAAACTCATGTAAAAAACAATATATACACATTTCCTGTAATCAGAATGAAAGAGAAAAAACCTGATATTTATACTAATTTAATATTTGAGCCAGATTTAAAAACCTACTAAAAAAAGTTGAGATCTCCAAGACATCAAGACTGTTCCATTCGATGAAAGTAATGGTACAGAGAGGGAAAGCAGCAGTTTTGATTAAAGTGCAGGGTGTGTTTTTGATTGAGCAAAGCAAACATTTATAGTATGTGGATATTTTTTGGGGTGGCTAACAAGCGAGCATCCAACACTGAAGTGGTGAAGTTAGAGGTTTTGACAGCTGCTCCTCAGGCCAGAGGCGAGGATGTGGCCAGATTAAAAGAACCTGATTAACAGAAAGCAGGCTGAAGGTAGAAGGATCTCCCTCCATCTCCTAATTTCCTTCACTTAATCCCTTTTTTCTTTATGTCCCTTCATCCCATTCCTAGAGAAAGAGACACAGTCGATCCTCATCTCTCCTTCCAATTTTTTGTTTATGCTCAGGGAAAACAAAAAGGCCAGAGTGCATTGTTCAAGTGTTTTACTTGGTGCTTGCATCCACGGTAACATCAAACAAAATTCAGATGGAGGCCAAGGGATTCAACTTAAAATCCCTTTTGTCTCATTATAAAGTCATATTGAGCCTAGGGTTTTCTCATGACAACATGCGCTGTGTGGGTGTCTGGTTCTGATAAGTTTGAGCTCTAACTCTTCTGCTCTATTTGCACTGAGAGCCTTTGTTTTCACCATATACACACACAGATGTGTGATGTTTGACATGGTGAAGGGTGTATTGATTTTCTTATCTGCATTGGTATTACAGTAAATGCTGACATGATTTCAGGGAAGAGATGTTGTTTTTTGAACATTCACTAGAGTTAATAAGGATGAATAGATGGGTCAGAGGGAGAATTTAAGTTTATCCAGTGGCTTTCATTCTGATTCAGACATGAAAATCTTGAACTTGGATTTGGTTGATCATCACTTGGACCTTTTGCTTTGACCCTAGCTGCAATGCACATCTGACTAAAGCTGTCAATGAATCATGAAGTCAGTGATCAACACAAATTCCTTCAGAGCATTGTTGTTCCATTGGTTTCATTGCCAGTTTTTCCAGACTGGTTCCATGAGGTCTGGAGTGACTAATGCTGACTGGACAAACGCCTCTGCATGGTGCAGCAGTGGGCTACCAGATGTGTCTATATCACTCAACATACACACACACCCACCACACACACACACACACACCCATGCATACATACATACATACACACACACACACACACACACACACACACACACACACACACACACACACTGCTTGACGTCTCAAACACTTACTTGCAGGTAATTTATAAAACCTTAAAACCAGGCAACTGTAACTGAGAAGAAAATGCTGAGCTCATCTTGACTGGTTACACACAGTCAGCTCATATAATGAAAACTAACAAATAGGATTGCATAGGTTGCCAGCTTTGAGGTACATTAGTTTGGGGATGCACACCTTATTTAGACTCCTTGAAACTGGTTTTAGACAAATAAAGTCTTGGTAAATGCTCTCAGGATGCTCCCAGAGTAGTTAACACAGCAGCAATGACATGTCACAAACATGGATGTATACTGGTGATAATGAAAATGGCACTGGACCTTTAAACTAGCACCTCCCATCCTTTGTTGCTTGTGATTCCTCAATAGAAAGCATTGTCTATGAGGTGTGAGTAGATCCACCAAAGAGGGATTTTTCCTTCTCAAACTGAATAAATGAAGTAATTTGGAGGCCTAAGGAGGTAAAATGTTCAGTATTTCACACACTCATTGCAAAGATTATTAATAAGGTCTGAAGAATAGGCATAATTTTGTGTAGTGATATTTTTCTTTTCTTACTTTCTACCCAAGTAAACAAGTCAGTCAAGCAATTATTTTGCAACCCAGTTTAAAGGGCCTGATACCTATGCTTTAAACCATCATGTCACTTCTTGTTTGTAACTATAATGCATAATGTGTAGTAAATTTAAACCTTTCCTTACTGAATGAGTGTGTCATCCATGCTTCCCTGCTTATACTTCACTTTCTGACTCAAATGTGCCAGGAAGGAACAGAGTAATAGTTATTAATATTCTGTGTTTACCAAATAAATTTATCATCATATGAAATAGCACTTTTTCAGTCAGCCTATCATATGGGGACCATGCAGAATTAATGAGACCATTGCACAGGCAATAATAGCCACAGCTCTAAAGAGGAAGTTCAACACACATCAACATTTTGCATGGACTAATGCTTTTGCATGGAAATTTAGGAACTCTCACAACTCTCAGGCCTCCTAAAACTTCTGACCATTGTTGTCACTGGAGCTTTTAACCCTGGATTATTTAAAAAAAAACAATCAAAGGTTTCCTAGATGTTTAAAATTACTGATGTGCTACATATACAATTGCAAATCACACAGACAGAGTGAACAATACTAGATCATGACCATTGATACAGAGTCAGAGATCTCGTGGCACCAGAAAAAACCTTGTGCACAAATTTTAATGTTGGAAGTGGGCACAGTTTCCCAGTCAAAGATATGTTATGTACAATAGAGTTAAACACAGTGTAGTGGCCTGTTTCCATGAGCGGTTTGTTCCTCTTAGTGAATCATGTATAAGTTTAAAATGTTTTTCTCTGTGATTATTTCTTCTACCTACTCAACAGCAAATGTTTTGTATGATGCCAAGACTTAATCCTGCTTTCATCAATATTTTTGGATAAATTCATGGAACGAATGACTACGTATATTTGAAAAGATCACTCATTCTAAAAAATCCACAGAGAATTGTCACCAAATACTGCAGTACACATCACTGTATGCAGCTATTTAGCATATATTAAGTAACTGTTTTGGTTTTCGGGCCTGCAACTGTAATGACAGGCCCCTACTTTTAATTTTTAAAAAAAACAAAACTGATAAACCTACACTATGTACCCAGCACCAAGCAGGATACAAAGTTAGCTGGTAAACACAGTGTAGTATTTAATCCCTAAGGAGCCAGATATTTCCCTCAGGAGCTGGTGAAGACCAAGAAAAACTCAAAGGAAGGTTAAAACAGTATTAAAATTAGGTGGACACAAACATGATTGCAAACTTTTGCGAACGTTGCTCCATGTCTGCCTTCGCCACATCAAGCTGGTTTCATAATATGACTATTCAACCATTTGACATTTAATAACAACATAAGAAAAGAGTTTGAAAGCCACTAATACAAATATACACATTATTATGTGAAACAATACCCATAGCATTCAAGTCTTCTTTTTACTATCATAATGGTGGGCTGTTTGTTTTTCCAGGTCATGTGCAGAACCACACATCAAAGTAAATTGCACCATCGTCCAGTTCTACTCGATATACTTGCTTCTTATCAGCCGAAAGTGTAAGTGGTCATGCAATTTGCCTTTTTGTTAAAGTACTTAAAAGTGCTCACATTAGAAACTAAAACGCACTTTGGTGTTTGGAATGCATAACATAAATGTCAGTTCAGCACAGTCCTCTGCTGATATTAGAAACATGGTGGATCTCAGAAAAGGAAGCCCTCTACTTCCTTCCACTTGAAGGTGTTCCAGTATATTGAACCCCACTGCTGTCTCTAGAGGTTATCGTCATTGGCAGTGTTTGCGACGCTGCTTTCAGGGAGAGCATACACAGATTTGCTTTTCTTCCACCTGCTTTTTGCTGTTATCCTTTCAGAGTCTTGACTCCCAGAAAAGGACAGGTAGGCAGCGATGCTGTTTCTGACACCGTAGCTCACCATGTTGTCATTGCAGGTGTCTGTGCTGACCAGCTGTCTCCTGTACAGAGAGGAGATGAAGAAAGTAGAAAAAAATGAGAACAGAGCATCCCAGCTCAATACAATTTCCTTCTCCACATGCAAAAAAAAAAAGATGCAATTGAGATGTAATTTTCCTTATAAATCCAGAATAAGCTTGACCAGGTGAATAGAAATCTACCTGAATATCTAGATAAATATGAAAATTAATTGCAGCCCTAATCTATATTCTTACCCGTCTACTTTCTTCCAGTCGAAGTTGCGTCGCATGACCACAGGTGGAGCTTCAGGACTCGGGTCAGGTTGCGGGGTCGTGCCAGACAGACAGGGAGAAGTTAACACACAACATAGGCCATCTGCAGAGTCTGGAAAGGCAGAGTAAGGGAAGTACAACACTTCTTTCAGGCAAATGTTATGTTGCAGAATTTGCATTAACCACTCTCACACTCTATTGCCCAAGCACATACACAAAAACCAAACTTGTGAAGTTGGTGGGTTGGGGACCCATATTTGTCCAGAATAACTACACTGCTACAATAGACAATGCTAACATTTTATTTTCACTTTGTACACACCCATGGTCCATTTCAAGCAGGCATATTGCATCTCATTTCGTGTTTTGTACAAAAACTGATGCGTCAGAGCAAGATATAAATAGAAAGTAATGATCTGATAAGAGTCTATTCTATATCAAGAACATGATCAATTATTTGTGTAGTTTGTGTAATATAAGTATATATATAGTATATATATGTAATTGTATCTGAGTGAAGCCTGTTTTTATGTCGCTCTTCATGTTCATGTTCATAGTATTTGTTTTTTTTTTTTTTCCCGCCCAAGTCTCTCTGTTTAGTTATGTCTCTGTAAGTGTTTGTGCATCCACCCACCAGAGTAGTGGTTGATCATATCCTCAAGGCACTGGAAAGTGAGGCGAGGGGAGATATAGTACCAGCTGTTGTCCAGTCTGGAGATACGATAGTGCTTTACACTCCGGTGCTTCACTGATAGTGAATACAGACCTGAGGATACGACACCATACACTTAATAATACAAGCTTTGAGTTATAACGTCAAGCATGTTACAGTATGAGGTCACTGTAATTTTTACCAGAACCCCAAGAACCTGACTAATTTGGACAAATGATTATGATGATTCAGTCTTATTGAAACTGTTAGGACAAAGCAAAAGTAGAGGTAATGTGAAGGTCAGTCCTGTACTGTAATATCCATCTCTCCCATTCTTAGTCAACATGTATTTTTTTCTTTTCTAATCACAATTTAAGCAAGATTTCAGATCAAAACCACAAAGAAACCAATCCAATTAAGTGTGCAGGTAATTCCCTTAAGATTTTGTCCTTAGAGAAATACTGGAAAATATTCTTATTCGCTTTAGATGAGAAGACTGATACCATTCTTATGTCTGTCCATTAAGTAGAAAGCTTCAGCCACCAGTTGGTTATCTTAGCTTAGCCTAAAGACGGGAAATTAGGTAACTGTAGAAATTGGGAGCATGAAGCAACACGTTATATTTTGTTTGATTATACTGGGGGGGGGGGGGTAAAAATGAATAATTGTGGTTTTACAGCAGTAAAAAGAGAAGTAACACCATGAAGTCACTGCACTCAGCCAAGAATTAATTAGATTAAACACAAGATTAGATTAGACAAACAAGATCTAACTTGTCAGACTGAGCCAGACTAGCTATTTCTTAGAATTTCCAGTTTTTGTGCTTAGCATCCAGTAGCTGGCTGTGGCTACATATTTACTGTACAAGTGAGTAATATTGATTTTTTTTTTTTTATCTAATCAAAATGATACATTTTTAGTCCCTTAAGAGTCCATGTATTTAGTTGGAGACATCTGTGAATACCGTGTTTTCATTCTTGGTGTTAGATTCAAGATGCAGTTTGCTCTTGACTTTTCCTCCTCTATTAAACTAAAACCTTTTTTCATGACTTGCCTGCCTATTGACAAGCATTTCATTTCCTCCTGAGAAACCCAGATGAATGAATGTAGAACAAAATCTATATTGTAACCATTACTAAAAGCCAATTGGATCTATCCCAAATTAAAAGAGATTATGCGCACTCTGCCAAATAAATGTTCTCACCTCTCTCCCTCGTGTTCTCCCGCACCAGAAAGGAGCCGACTCTGTTCCCAGGTAGAAGTAGCAGCTCCTCAGCCTTTTGCCTCTCCACCCCCTCAAACAGCCAACTGAGGGAACAAAAACATGCTCTGGGTTATGGATAAAATTAAATACTTGTGGTATTTTCAACCTAAACTTTACATTTTTTTGATTTGTATTAAAGGCATACTATAACATACAGCACAGAAAGGTAGTCAGAAAGTAAAGTATGATAAATATGTTGTATAACTTGAGCAGAAGTATGGCTGACTAAGTCAGTAAGAAACAAGGGAGGTAAAATGACTAATATCCTGTTGGTAATAGCTCTGATTACCTACCTTAAGACAGAGAGAGATCTTAGATTCAGTGGTGGGGAAAAAAAACATTGGTTATGTTCAAATGTTTTTAAAGCAAGTTCAGACAGACCAACTAGGCCAACACTAGAGAATAGTGTCAGTATAATTTTACTTACCCGTGGTACACTCTTGCCACATGACTGTCAGGTATGTAGTTCTCCTTTCTTGTTTGGACAGAGCAAACTCTCCACCAGTAGCCCTCACTGATCACCATAGAGAGGCAAAGAGGAATCAACAACTAATCTTTTGTTAGAACTTCTCAAAACTGGTCAAAATTAGGTCATCAAGTGATTCTGTTTCCTCATAGTTATTTGTGAGCTTCTATCTACCAAACGTTGGATTGGATTTTTTTTTTTAATCAAGAATGCAAAACATGATCATACTGTACGATGACTCTGAGCTTCTCCCCCATTCTGTAGATGGGCTCGCTAATTTCAGGCGATGGGTAGTCCTGAAGCACCACCACCATGTCGTCCTCTGAACCCACTAAGAACGATATTTACAGCATTTAAAAACCACCAAATGCTGATACACAGACATCATGATCTGGAAAGATCCAAACATGGAGAAGAACAGACCTCTAGCAGTACTTATTGTCAAAATTCATTCTGAGTGTAGCTAACTATATCATGGCAATTCTGATGTTGTCAGATTAACATAGCTGTGCATATTGTAACATGCAAATATATCGTTTCTGGCAACCATGGAATCAGCGAGCTTCAAGGGAGAAATTGTTCAAAAAGGTATCAGTGGAAATATCAAACATTTTTGAGTAAACTTGAGTAAAAGTTGTTACTGACAGCCCTGATGAAATCTCCCAATTTGCACTCTTAAAGCACTTAAATTACAAAACAGTTTATGTTGTTTAAAAGTTGCAGGGAATTCTTACTCTTTTGAGAGCTGTCAAGGTTTCCAGTGTTGACCTTGTTCATGGCCCTCACACCTTTCATCATATTCCCCATCCTCCAGATGGACCCGACTCCGACTTGAGCCGAGGGCAGAAAGAGAGAGATGTAAACTTACTCCTCAAGTCTTCTAAATTATCCACTCAACTAACAATCAGTAATTCTTAATCCAACTAAACTTCTCGCTGCTGCAGCACCACTAAGTTTGTAACTTCCTACTAGCTGACAATTATCTCGACTAACAGGCTCATTGCAAAATTGGAAAGCTGAGGCTAGATGCTATCAAGACCTTATTTTCCATTGCAGCATCTAGCTCTGTGCTCTCAGAGCTAACAGTGATTCACAATATTGAATTCATATATAGCAAAATCCTGCTCGTGAACTGCAGTACACAAGTCATTTTACATCATTCACACTAAGAATAACTAGAGGATGCATATTTGTGTGCTTACATTCAAAAGACCCTGCCTATGTGACTTATGTTGTGAAATTTTATGACATAGTGTTGACCAGTTGACCAGAGTGGGGAAATAATAGTTCCCTCTGCACAGAAGCTTTGAGAGGATAAAAGCAGATGCAGTAGACGTGGTAAAATGTCGACACCTACCTTAAGGATTTTATGGTTGACTGCTGGGATGGCATCAAGTGTCGTGTGAGATGCAACAGCCCAAAAAGAGCATAGTGGCACCGCTGGAGTCTGGTGCTAGAGAAGTATCATTTTCACAAGAGATTACAGAAATGACCTGTCACACAGTGTGGCGACAGCTCTGTATCTGACTGCAAACTCACTTCCTGTATTGAAATGAGGAAATGAGGAGGGCCGGCAAAAGTGTTGCCGAGACATATAGAAGAACAGTATGAAAGAGGAACGTATGCAATAACAACCAACTCAAAGTAATTATTTAGAGTAAGTAAAAGGACTACTGTTATTTTTATCAGTTCCGATTCTTCTGGATGTTTTTACCCTCTAATATATGTCACCCTGCTTTATAGTTGTTCCAGTAGAGATCATCATCATTTTATGGCTGTTACCGTCCAATAATTTGCTGTTTGCCGCCAAACTTTGTTGTTATGAAGACTGTTGAAAGGATTGAAAAATAAATTAGAGATTAAATGATTAGTCAGTTAATCCACTGGAATAGAATTTATTAACTATTTTCCTCATCAGTTGATCATTTGAGTCAATTGTCAGACAAGAACATCAACCATTAGTTGTTCAACCCTCTCCAATGTAAAAATGTCATGCTTTCTTTCTTATGTAATAGTAAATTGAATATTTTTGCATTTTGGAGTCTTGGTCGAACAGAACAAGATAACTGAAGATATGACTTTGGGCTTTGGGACATTTTATGTACTAAACAATTAAAGGAACAAGAATCCAATATGCACCAGATTATTTTTCAGGTGGGACCAACTGTTAAGCAGTATAGCAGAGATTCCAGGGAGTAGTGTGATAGTGTCATGTCATTTGAACAATTCTTTCAAAAGAGCAAATCTTTAGTGTGAATGAACTGGACCAATTCACTTCACATTACATTAAGTAATTCAAGCTATTAATTTGTTTGCAGGGAAACACTCACTCACTGCTCTCGCTGCGAGGGAAAAGTGTAAGTTCAGTTATTCATTCAGTAAATGTACTACAAAGTAAAAGTTAACCCTGAGTGATAGTCAGCGGCTCAAACTGTCAGAATCAGACCCAGTAAGTCCAAGAATAATGCCAAACAGTAGATCAGTAAACAAAAAGACCTAAAAGTAATTTAAAAAATGAGTTCACCTCCACTATTCGGGAAGGAAACATATAAAATATCAATAATTATAAACAGAGTTTGACATGTTTGTCAAAGTGACAGAACTTCCTGTTCCGGAAGCTGGGGATCATGAGGAATATACACTGTTTGGCAATGTTTCAGTTCAGGGAGTGAGGCTACGCAGTTGGAGCTCTGATCAAGCAATGAACAATTAAGTGAACAAATCTTTTTAATGCATCGATTCTAGTGATTCAGGAAAGTGAAAAGAATCACTTTGCACATCTTTAGTTTCCGGAAGGCAGTAACTTCTTACTCAAAGCAACGGTTTTCCACTGTTGCCAGTGTTTGTGCTAAGTTAGGCTAACCAGCTCCTGACTGTAGCTTCACATTTACTCTACAGATATGAAAATGACATCCGTCTTCTCATCTAATGTTTGCACAAAAACAAATGAGTCTTTTCCTCAAAACTGTTCCTATAATCAAATAATCAAAAGAAAAAAGAAAAAATCTGCGGATTAATGTGATTCAGTGGTTGCAGCTTTACAATTCATTAAAAGAGATATACAAAAAGCATCGGTATTCAGAGGTCTCATTTGAGAAGTCTCTTTCACCTCCTTATTCAGAATCTCTATTTAAACAATTTAATCATTTGTATTGTAAAGTAAAACAAAACTGAATTCCTCCTTCTCAAGCCTTCAAAAGGGAAGATTTGTAGAATACTCAAATAATTCTGCAAAACTTGAGTTGTCATGATATGTTTTACATGTACTCTTCAGCGTTATTTTTAGTTAGACAGGCAGTAACTTTGGCCCAGTTGAAGTCAATGTTTATCAGCTTTCTGTTTGGTGGAACATCCAGCGGTTTTATGTGACAGGGTGCCACTGTGGTTATCTTCACAGAAATACTGCATGTCATACCCATGTCTGGAGGTAGAAAGAGGAGAAAGCAGAAAAAAAACTGACTGGTGCAATAATCTATGTGATTAATAGCAGCTTATTTCAAATTAACTGTACTTAGCCTTTCTTTTAGTAAAAAGGGTGAGAGAGCTTGAAAGACATTAAACATGAAATAATAACCATATCTCTCAAGTGTCTCTCTGTTTACCTTAGGGGAACCTTAAAATGTGTTGCTTTTAACTTTAGCTGTGGTGTTTAGTTTAATTTGGTATCTGAAAGTATCCACAAATAAAAGTCTTAAATCAGGGAACCCAGAACCACCCAGATTCAGATCTCTGACCTTTTGAGAGAGTGTACACAGTCTGTGTGAGGTTCACTTGTTTGTATGGGTCTATTGTGTGCCTCAAAAATTAAAAAAAAAAAAAGATTCTATCCTATTGGGTTTCTGAACAACTATTGCAGATTAAAATCATGTGGCAGTTTCTTTGGTGGCTGCACATGTCTGATGCAGGAACTTCTCTTTCCCTCTTTCCCTTTTTTCCCCTTCACATCTTGGATTGTGAACACACACACACTTAAACCAATTGGGTCGCTGAAGCCAAAGCTGAAAAATGACAGAACGCACACCCTCTGAAAATCTAGGTCTGTTACAGTTTAGTGGAGCAGGCCTGCTACTGCTGTGCTGATATTTGCTAGATCTAACCCTCCGTTCACCATTTTTTTTAAGTTCAACACTGAAAAAAGAACAGATTGATTCTATCTAAAGCCTCAGATGCCAGGTTACATAACAGTATTCCTCTGTGACACACTTTATTATTCTCAAGACACCTTAGCTCATGTTTTTTCCATATTAAAACCTGGATTAGTCCACTCAAGACTATGTGGCCTCTTTCTACTGCCACCACTTTTCCCTCTCTGAATGCAAACCTGTGATGCAATAGAAAATAAAAATAGACTAGGAAATCAGCTTCATCATTAAAGTAAACTTATCTTGAACTCCCTCTGGGATTTTTAAATGTAGAAATATAGGGGTGTCATGCAAAACCCGTTTCAAATCTGCATCACTCTAGTTGGAAAACACTGAGCTGGCAGTTTCTCTTGTTGGTTGACTGACATATGTGTGACCGTGTGTGTGTGTGTGTGTGTGTGTGTGTGCATGTGAGAGAGGGAGAGAGGGAGAGAAAGAGAGAGAGAGAAGATGGGGTTATTTCAGGGATCTTTAGCGGAAGTACACTGGAACTGCGTCACACTGCGTCTAAACTAAACTGCAGCGAAACTGTATTTTACACTGAACTGAGGTTTTTCTGCTAGGTGTGGAAAAAAACATTCACTGTTGCTTGGTGGGTGGTGGCCGACGTCAGATACCAAGACTCAAACTGTTGTGGCTGCAAGGAAGGAAGGAAGTCTTCATCAGCTTTAGATGAAAATAAATACACTGTCAACATGTTTGAGTGCTGCAAAGACTCGCAGTTTTGGTTTTTTTTTTTAGAATTTGCAGGAAATTGCAGTTTTATTCTTTTTAGAAAGTGACAAAGTCAATTTTACTTGTTCTTTTAATTTCAAGTTATGGCATTTAATACCTTTTAAAGGCTTTTTTCCAGTGGGAGAAAAGTGGGAAAAACAAGTTTACTCACTAACTCCAGTGCATTCTAACCCTACAGATATCGATGTATATATATTGTTTCGGTTTAGCAAAAACAATGTCCCTTTTAACTCTTGTTAACATCAAGCCCATGTTGTCAGCAGCTTCACTGAAATATTTTCTCCGTGTGAACTGACCCTAAATTATTCAGTGTATGACTAATGTGTGACATCAAAAATTAAATTATAACTGTCACAAAAATAACAAAGGTCAAAATTTATATCTGCATAATGTATCAATGAAAAAGATTTTTTTTTTTAAATGCATTTGTAATAGGAGTGCCAATATACACTAAGATATACAACAGATGCTGCAGATAGTATTAAAAAAAAAAAAAGGTTAAAGACAAGCACATGACATTACTTTGACTATGAGGCTTTTTTTCAAATATACTGTTTTTGAGCCTACAAGCAGTCTCTTTACTCTGGAACATTTTCTTTCTCGACTACACCTTTTTTATTTTCTGTTTTTCTATTCAGGCCCTGGCTCTTGTCACTGAAAGTACCAGGACCATGTGTGTCTTTGAATGAGTCACTAGCAGACATAACACAGGTGGAACTCACCCAGTGTGACCATCCACAATGACTCCCAGCTCAATGGACTCTTTTTTGGATGGAGATGAGAAACTTTTCCCCCAATTACTTAAGGTAATTAATTGAGATTAATGGCCTCTGTCTGGAATTGGATTAGCCAGGCGTTTCTTAGGTAAATTACCTAAAGAACATCTAATAGGCTCGCGCATATCCTTTTTTTTTTTGTAGATTTATACCCTGAGTGAATACAAAAAGACACACATGACAAAAATCTTTATACGCAAAATGCTCATAAAAGTCAAGCAGGTGTTTCACAGGATGTAAGGCTAATATTTGGCTGTCAGACTCTTTCCTCACGTGGGGAAATTTTAAAGAACTCTGCATGATTGATGTCCCAGGGGCACATTTATAACACACGCTGAGGGAAAGTTGTAAGCTCCAAACTTTTGAAGATGGTCAATGATTTGTAAGCAGTTTTTCTGGGCAACACACAAACCCAGATGCTCTTGGCCCATGGCTGGCACTGGCCATAGTTGTCAAAAGAGGATGTGTTGGAGTCCACGTGTGTGTGAACATTTCAGGGAGAAGTGACTTCCACAGCCTCCGGCTAAAATTACAAAATTACTGACTGTAAAGAATTTCCTTCATTATTTATTATTCCTGGAGGTCTAAATCAAGAGGTTTTCTTATGGGTTGAGGCTCTCTGGCAGGGGGTGGAAGCAAAAGGGGAACACTGCTATGATGAACCTTTCCACAGTTCCTCTTTTGCTAAAAACAATACACATTCCAAACACTTGGAAACTGGTAGTTAGTCCTTATGTGGTTGTTGTGTTCTCTCACTGTAATGAGCAGTATCTAAATACAGAAGTAAGGCTGACCCCACTGGACTTGAAACCACAGGACTGACAAAAACGGGGTGTGTGTTGCCTATACATGCATGCAAATGTATCTGCATGGTTTTAGCCATGGTTTTATCCACAGTATTTATAGGTTTGAAACACTAAGAACTCAAAATACTTATATAAAGAACCCCAAATCCTCGACCAGTTAGTCTATAATCATTAATGTAATGTGGTTACTGCATTTGGGTCACCCAGGCATCTGGAGAATCTTATCCACCAAACCATCTGCACAAGTAATCAGCTCTCCCTCCTTCTCATATCTATTAATGCGCTTCAAAAATATTGCTATGAATAATCCTCTGATTAATTTTGGCAGCAGTGTTATTTCTCTTTGCTTATTTAGTGATTTGAAATAGCAATAATAACATAGCACATTTTGTCCCCAAACTCACTTTAGCAGAACCCTTTTGGGGATTTTAATGGTGACATAATTGGCTGTAATTGCAATAGGAAATCTGAGCCTTTATTTGCAAACCAATGCGTCATTATCACGGACTTTCCGAGGAGAGTACAGGGTTAAGACGTTGTCCTCTGTTCATTCTTTTCTGGCAGCAAAGCACAAGCAAAGTTCCTCAGTGAATCAACAACAACAATTTGAAGGCCTGAAAACCTTTCCAGATTTGAAACATTCATTCCAGTCTGCTACAATAAATGAGACCTTACTTAATGGCTTCGGAAAGTATTACTCATAAAGAATTACATCACTGACATTACTGTGAACCACGACCACTATTAAAAAGAATCTAGTACAGGGCCATGTGATGGCACTTAGTTAAGTGAAGGTTCTCAGGACAACTGAGGCTGGACCCTCTAAAATAACATGAAGAAAAGCTGCAGTGATGAATAACACAGAAGTGGTGCTGTGATGCTATGCCTCCATCTCATTCATACGCTGAACAGATTTTATAAATTCATGCTATTTATCTTTGGTCTTTCTCATCTACAGCCATTTAATATATTTATAGTCTGTACTTAGCTCACTCAGTAATAGTTCTCATTGTTTGCGGTGGAGTCAGCCATTCCTGCGCTGGATTTAAATTGCCCTCACATACATGAGTGATTCACAGGAAATGATACAGAATGTAGTCCAGCATTGCTGTTTTTAATTTTATCTCACTGACGTTAGACTCACTGTATATCGTTCACTCTCCCACAGCTTATCAGAACTGTAAAATAAACCCAACATTTAAAAAGCATTCCACTGGCAAAATATGGTGTGGCTTTTATTGTGAAGCAGTCACGGCAAATGCAATATACTTGTCACTGTGGTTAGCACTCAAGCTACTAACACTAGTTGCTAATAACTATTAAAACAATAGCAATTTGTTTAGCTGTACTATATATAGATACTCCAGTTGGTCCTCTGTTGTATTTCTGACAAAGGTGCTGTTCAGCAAGTGCCTGCTCTAGCATCAAACAGCAAACAGACAGACAGCAAACATAAGTGTTCCTGCCAGAGCCACAGGAGACATTATACAACTGTTTTTATAGGCAGAATAGTACTCTTCATGATGAGTAAACTGACTTGTGAAATCTGTGGAGGGCAAATTTCATTCTCAAAGTCAATAACATTACCTAAGGTTTTTCCAGGACAGATTTGACATCATGCATCCATTAGCGGATGAGGTGCAGTTTTGTGCTAATTGTGCCATTAAATTAGTAAGTGTTCCTGCACTGCAGTGTAATCCATGAAGGTGTGCTCTGCAAAGAGGGAAAGTGTTCCTAATGTCAGGGCGTCATTCAAGCCCTGTAATCAGTGCTTACATGAGGGCCACCTGTGTATTCTGGCAGCCCCGCCCTCCAGCTCCACATGCACACGCTCACACATGCACAAGTCATGGATAATGCCAGCCTTCACGTCCAGGGCAGGGTAACGATCGGTTACCTTGCCAGCCAGCCCTGCCAAGCCCATAATGAGAGTCTGCATCAGTGGAACCAGTCGCTGGCTTCAGCGATCCAGATGGGAGTTTACCGTTTATCGCAGCGTCATCGTCTATTACCTTGTCATTACAGGCCAGTGAGCTATTTTCATGATGCATGTTTTCACTGTGCACCTGTGAAAGTACATGGACCCTCCCTACAAAGATACAGGCACACTGCTGTTTTTAAGACACGTAAAGCCCAAAAAATCCCAAGAGCCAACTCTGATAAAGACTTTAAAGTGGCAGTCAGCTGTGGTGTAAGAATGTGTTTGCTCACTGGAACCAGCTAATGACTTGTATATGTAATAATTCATAGTCCTGAGCAGAGTGTCATGTAGATGTCATGTTTGTTGACTATGTTGATGGAAGTTTGTATTTTCTGGGCTGCTGTTTGTAAAAAAAATGCCGCCCATTCATTTAGTTAAATTAAATCTCAATATTTGACATCATATACTATCTTCCTCATTCAGTTTAGTTAAAAAGTAAAGATGTGAGTGAACACAAACACATTAAACTGTTTCAGTGATATAAGGTGGACCCTGACTAGCTGATGATACTTACTGTATCTACCTTTTAAGGCCAGGCAGCCATTACATAACCAAGGATACTAAACATACTTTTCCACTGGCTGGATTTCAAAACCATGGCTTCTGCCGAAAGTCCTCGGAGATCATTTGCTGTATTACTTTTCTGAGAAACTATCCACATTGGAGCTGTGAGAATTAGTTGCCGACAAGTCTTAAATTAAAGGTCCATTTACTTTTTAACCGTAGCTGTCTAAGCTTTTCAGCCTACTAGAATATTTTTTAGATATCCTACCATGGATTTAGATTGTCGCAGTGAGAAAGTCTTCAACATCACACACACAAGTGCGTTTGAAGTTAAAGTGAACAAACTGAAATGCAGGCTGTGATAATAGACGTGCAGCTGAAAGGTTCTGTATGTGTAAAATAAATGTGTTTGTAAGACCACACTTAAGCCTTTGCAGACATAACAGCCACAGTTGCTTTTTATAACTTTGGAGAGAGTGCACATTTTACTTCTTCTTTGCCTTAAAGTAAAATGTACACTCGTTAAAATCCACAAACACGTGCTTTGCTGCCACAACGTTTTTTGTGTGATAGGACCAGTAGCTTATTATGGCTAATATTAGCAAACTTTTGACAGGCATCATTATGTAACACAAAATGTAACGCAATTTGTATGGGGGCTCATAATTCAGCTTTGATGAGCAGGAAGAAACAACCATCAGGTTTTAAGGACTATTGAGGCACAGCCATCCTCTTGATTGCACTGGTGTTATTCTTTTGAGGCTCTTTGACCTTCTGACGTGGCTGAGGCTCACGCTTCAACAAGCAATATATCGAAAGCTTTGTTGTTTCACTACTGATCTGACAAATGATAAAAAAGCAAGACGATGCTCTCTGTCTGTGACTCTGCAACGGAGGAAATGTGTCCTGGTGTTCATTCCACTAATGTGACTATCACTGAATGACATGTAACATGATTCTTGTCATTTCCTTCGTTCCTGACATTCCTGACTAGTGTTCTTAACTTTGGAATTCACCTTGTCATCTGTGTTCAAGGTATCGAGCCAGAACTGTCCAGCATTCTTTCACAATTTCTGCTATCGAATAAGTGGCTGTATATTATTTCAGTTGTGATATCCTTCAACTCTACCCTCATCTTTTTCACTCAAGTAGTTTATTTAATCTTCAAGATGATACGTCAAAAACAAATTATTTTTTTCGTTTGTTGGAATTGAAGTTTTATAAGCTTTTATAAGGTCAAACCGTGGGGTGTTTTTTCCATGGAACAATTTGTACTAATGAAAACAGAAAACACTTGAGGCCATGCTTCATCTGTCAGCAGCCACATGCACTGAGCAGATTCTGACCCCAGGTTGCAACTATACACTCACTTAGTGTCTTACTATCAACTGCTGTGTAGGAACATATTTCATGGTTGAGTGCAGATGCTACTGAAGAGACGTTTACTGTGTGCAGGCTTTGCTTCATCCCACTTTGTAACTGGCCCTCATTCACTCCTATTACCAACTTCACAGAGCAGAAAAGGTCAAAGGCAAAAGACTGGAGCTATCTGGAATGATTGCTTGCAGATTTCTGTTCTTCTTATCTAAACGGGTATTTAAAAATTGAGCCAGAAAGAAAGAAAGAAAGAAGGAAACCCATCATCTCACCTTCAGCTTGTCCCTGCAGGTTTGGTGTTTAATCTGTAAACCACAGAGACATTTAAAGTGTGGTTTAGCTGTGGCAAGTTCTCCAGGGAACGTGCTCAAAATCCCGTTTACAACTACACCTCTCCTTGAGAAAATCCATTAAGCCACGATGGCTCCAAATCCCCCAATGTTTTGAATTTCATAAATGATGCAGCAGATAAGGCAGCTTGGCCGTTTACACTTATGATATTGTTTTCTCCTCCTTTACTTTTCTTTGTGCTTCTGATGAGTCTTCTGATTCTCTTAGCCTTTTAAGCCTATAAAAAATAAGGCATTCACCTATAAAATCAACTGTAGAATTTTAATAACAATATGCATGGCTTTAAATTTGAATATATCCTAGCTTGGGTTATTTGGGGAATTTGTCATTTCCAACCTTTGACTTGATAGTATCAG
This sequence comes from Istiophorus platypterus, assembly GCA_016859345.1. NCBI lineage: Eukaryota > Metazoa > Chordata > Actinopteri > Istiophoriformes > Istiophoridae > Istiophorus > Istiophorus platypterus. The sequence continues at coordinate 10,093,606 of CM029127.1, read as the reverse complement.
AATGAAGATAAATACCTGCAAAAATGTCAAAGGCTGAACCCATGATTGCTGAGGGGATTAGTTGCTGATGTAAGAGATCTGGCATTAAAGCCTGAGAATGTCTGAAAGTCATTTAACCCTGTCAGTCATTTGGATACGCACAGGATCCAGAGGGATTGTGATAAACAGCTGCTGAAAAGCCTCTTCAGAGATTTGATCTCTGTGTCTGTAAGTCAGATAGTACCTTGTGCCGATTCTTGGGTGCAGATGGAAGCTATTCGAAATCATATATCCTGAGGCTAGTCATACAGAGATAGCAGGTCAGTCAGGATAAACACTCTTAGGACAAAGCATACCTACTCTGGGCCGGGCTCATGCAATCAAGAGATGCCAGGACCTTAACAAATCAGCTAGTTATCAAAAAAAAAAATCAAATCACTTGTTTGTGTTTTTGAAAAATACGTGTCAATGCCTGCACAAAGCTAAAAGGAACTACAGCCAGTGTTTAGTCTGAATTATAGCCAGGGCCAAGCTAGCTGAGAGGTGTATGCCTCACTGGGCTGCTTGTTGTTGGCCCACACACAGATGTTCTAAAAGACAGCGCTTTTGTTTAAAAATCAAAATCTTTAGAGCAGTTGGGATTTCAAGAAATCCTTACAATCCCTCGCCATGTTAATTCTCACCTTCCAAAAGCCAAACAAATTAACAACGCAGCACAAAAGCCCAAAGCGGAGGCAGTGTTTTGGAGGCTGAGGAGAGGTTCCTTCCCAACTGCACCTTAATTCATGGAAGAGATGTTGACTACAACCTGCAGAGAAGTGGGTTTTTGAGTTTTTGCACACATGTTCACACTCACTATATACATATATACAATGAAGGATGACTGCACATAAACACAGCTTCTGTCATTGTCATATACACACACTCACTAGAATACTATATAATGCTTTAAGGCTGGCACAGCACCAGTATATGGAATACATTAACAGAAAGACAAAAGACATGTCTGAGCTTGGATTTAAGTCACAAGACAAGGCTGACATGAGGCAAGGAATTTCAGCTTAAGTTACGCGGATATTAAAGCTATATCCACACAGATGTTGTGTTTAATATCATGAAACGCAGCAAAGCATTGAAATATTCCTTTGTGCTGCATCCTATTTTTAAAACATTTATTTAGGTTCTGCAAGTCATTTATAAGCATGTGTTAGCGTCACATTTTTTATTTTAAAAATGAAAGGAAAGTTAGAACTGAAAATTTCATACTAACATGAGAGAGTCTGGGTAATTGTGCCTTTAAATATGTGCAAGCATCAAAACAAAAGCTGAGACAAATGCATCAAAATAAGCTTTTCAAATGTAGCTTGGACTAAAGATTGTATCCCTAAAATTTTATGTTTGACCAGTTCTATCTTAAATGATCTGTTATTGTCTAGGCGGGAAGCTGCAGACAGTTAAAGGAGCTGGAGGAGGTATTAAAGCAGGTCTTCAATAGGAAAAGTTTAAGCAAAGTTATAAATCTAGCTTTGCTGGGTCCTGCAGTGGAAATATGCTTCTGGGAGACCAGGATGAGAGACATTAAAAGCCGTTGTTGTAAATCATTTTAATCAGAAGCAAATTATTGTTTAACTTTAGCTCCCGGGGTGCATTCTTGTGTGTAGAAATGTGTGCATAGATTTGCAAATACAGAGCAATGTGCCATTTTTCATACAAAGCACACAAAGAAAGTGGTAGACCAAAAACTAAAACAAAAGTTGTTTGTGCTGGTAGGGCAACAACTCAGTAAATGATTGCAAATGCCTGTCAGGAATTTCCACTTCACAACAAACTGAGACATCAATGGAAACTATATAACCATCTAAAGGACTTTAAATGACTAAGGTATGGAGCATCATTTATAGAGTTGCACAACTACCAAAGAATAATGCATCAGTTATTAACATATTTCAATCAGGTATGGAGCTTTTTGTACAATAAACCAAAAGTTTAAATGGCTAAAACAGTGTATTCGTTTGAACTTTACCTGTGTGCTGTTGACCTAACAGGCAAACAATGTTACTTTGGTTTATATCAATCAATAACACTGTATTATGTGGTAAACAGTGTTAAAAAATGTCTACAACACAGCAGGCTACATGAGGAATCGCTCATTATTAAAATCCTTTGAGTTCATGTGGGTTTGCATCTGTGGAGTTCAGCAGCTGTTTCCCCCAGTCCATGGGTCTCAGACCGCAGCTATATAAAGACGGTATAATTACTGGACTGGTCTGAGCCCAGCCTGCCATGCCTGCCCACTGTCACACACAAACACACAAACACACATACACGTACACATACACACAAACAAGCCAGTCATATATTTTAAGTAAGAATGCAGACAAAGGTTGGTTAAGTTTAAGGGAATGGCTTAGGATCAAGAATGGCACAACAATTTTGTGTCTGTGTAGCTCAACATAAAGTCTGGAAACAGGTGGGAGCAGCTGGCCTGTGTATTGTTTTTGCTCTGGTTTTTGAGTGAAACAGACAAACAAGTACCGAGCTGTAGATATGCTGCCTTTTGTGAGCCTGCGGCGGTTTCAGGCTAGACGTCTCCCTGTTTCCACTTCATGCAAAGCTAAGCTAACCAGCTGATAGCGGGACCTTCACATAAACCGTACAGACATGAAAGTGGTATCGATCTTCACATCAGACGTTGTCAAATTATTTCTTTAAGGTTTCTGCATCTAATGCATTGTCTGATTCAGACATTTACTGTTGATCTCATTTACTGTTGTTGCACTTTTATCAGATTTCAAACTTCCCTTTAACTGTAAATAAAGTCTACATGATTTTTTCAGAAAGGCAGATTTTTTTCATCTTAAGCTATTTCAAACTGCAGAGAAAACACACTATGTTATTTAAAGCAGTTTAAAGGCCACAAGCTAAAAATGAGTGATCTGATGAGCAGAAAATTTTCCCACACTAGTGGTGTACTGCGAAGGAGCTTTTTTTTTTAATGTATCACCTCAGCAGTATTTGGTCGCCTTAAGGTGTTGTAAACTCATTCTCCCATTTTAAGGAGGATTACCGATTCCACTTGACATTGAAGCTTGAAGTTTTCCAAAACACGGTGTGACTTCAAGGCTTCTCTCTGAGTGGAGAGGATTTTAATGAGGGGATTTTCAGTTTGACCAGCTATGCAAGACTTGAGTCATAGATGGTTGCCTCCCATAATCAGGCCATCTATGACACTTTTATACCTGGAGCACAGCTTAACTCCCATGGGACAGACACTGCAGGATAGTAACGGCAGGTTGGGTTTTATTCTGCCTCCCATACAGGGGTGTGATGTGCCCAAAGAGTCAAGGGTTGCACATGCTTATATAGGGTGACGCGGTGAGTCAATGATCCGAACTTCCTCTGGCTTGATCCTGTTTTTTAAAGCCAGGCTTTCATTATATGAAAATATGAACGAGTGAGGGAAACTTGTATGCTTTGTTTCCAGCTCTGGGACCAAGCGCTAGTTGCAGAGCAACTATTCTGAAGTGGAAAAAAGGAACAGTTCAGTGTTTTGGGGAATACACTTAAATATTTTCTGCCAAGAATACGATGAGAGGTTGACACCACTCTATATGGTAAATGTAAAGCCAAAACTGTCAGCCAGTTAGCTTAGCTTAGCATTAATACTGGATACAGTGGAAAACAGTAAGTGCAGCTCTGTCCATAAGTAAAAAAGTCCACCTACCAGCGCCAGTAATATTTACTCAGAAAAGGAAAAAGTTCCCACAGATGGACTGGCACCAATTGTCTCATCTGACACTTATTATGAAAGCTAATAAGTGAATTTCACAAAATTTTAAACGATTCCAAGCTATGCCGCTTATCAAATATCTGAGGAAGCATGAGGCTACTGCTCCTTGCTTTCTCTCTCAATCTCTCTGTTAAGCATTTCCCCTAAACGTCGCCTGACTCACGAAAGACCCTGAATTCAAATCAGTTGACAAACCAGGCTGTATATACACTTCATGGGAGAGCAAGGAGTTGTCGTGTCAGACCTGGCCTTCAATATGAGATAGTTTTACTAAATGCACCACCACAACAGGCACACAAAGAACACTGAAAACAGAGTTGGCACGCAATGCTTCTTTGATTGACGTCACCTAATGATATGTACATCATGTCCATGTAAAGGACATACCGTACGCAAGTCAGATCTAACCACTGCTATTGTATCCGACCAGAAAATGGAGGACAGATGCAGACATGAGCATGAAAGATACCATCTGTGGTTTGAAAATTTTCTTTCCTGTGTCCGTTTTATTCCAAGAGCTTTTGGTGTGCAAAAAGGCCAGATTGAAAGAGAAATATAGGGAAAGTTTAAAGGATTAAAGAGAGAGGAGAAGAGAAGCGACAGACTGATGAAGTGAGTAAAGCACAAAAAATATTTCAATGTTGAATTGAGATTTTATTTTTTTTAATCAATAAATGATTAATGCCTTCTTTTCTAATTTTCTTTCCCATTTCTGGTTGTCTCAAAATGTGAGGACTGTCCTTTACATTGATTTATTACTAATCATCTAATAATTACTGATCTGTTTGTTTGTCTTAATTTGTTTTTTCTTTATTTGGCTACTTATAAACATATAATTTGTCTAATTTTAGCTTGCTATTTTTTATGAATATCCATTTCCACCTTATTTTAATATATTTTGTCTTCAATCATATGACCTTGTGCAGTTGAAACATAGGCAATAATGTTAATTTTAACAAGTATTGAATTCTATGTCCCACAGAACTCACAACATGGTTCCATTTTTTATTACAAAAAAGAAAAGTACAATATTTTGTGGGAGATGCCTCAGTAAAACCCAGGCATGTATAAGTGGAAAATATTACTGCAACTGAAAAGGACATACTGTCTATTCTGAGTGAAGATAATGTTGAACCAACAGTACATGACTTATAAGTATTGCATACACAGGGAATCATCAAAGACTTCAATCAACTGTGCTTAAAAGAATCAAAGAGATGAATACAATTCTTTGCTTTAGGAATACAAGAAACTCAAACTTTACAAAGGAAACCCTGGTGTCAAATATGGAAAAAAGGCACAGTACAGGTTACATAAGAGAAAAATATAAAATCAGCAGAGAGTGATAGAGATGGAAAAGTAAAGATGAAGAAATACTGAGCATGAGATAAAGGAAGCACCATAGGAATAGAGAAAAAAGAGAGAGAAAGAGAGAGAGGGAGAGACAGACAGACAGACAGACAGACAGACAGAGAGAGATGGTACATTGTGCGGTGGAGGGGTCGGGTTGTCCCAGTCCGAGCAGGGAGAGAAACACTTCTCAGATCAGCTCGGAGGCTGACAGCTCTCTGACAGGGATTAGAGGACTGCCTGTAAATAATAGCGGTGCAGACCTGGGGCACCTTGCTCCTTGACAAAGTGCTCATTTCTCATCTATCCCTCTTCTCTCTCTCTCTCTCTCCCTCTTGCCTACAGCTCCTTATTCTCACCGAGCTCAAGATACTTTCAGTGACATTTTCATCAGCAGACCAGTGGTGTGTGTCAGGGTGAGAGGTCCAGCAAAACTGAAATAAGACATTTTCCATATGGCTGGACATCAGCGTAAAGTGGAATTCTTTTGTCCCTCGCATGCTTCATCTCAAGGAGAAGATTCAAATTTCCAGGAAAATGAAAATAAAGCAGAGTAGCAGACATTAAGATAAATGCCATCACTGATTTAAAGTGAACATCTGGGGACCAGACACTGTCCCGGCATTAAAACAAATCCTGCAGGTAGGAGGTAGGCGAGCTGCACGGTATATTTATTCATTCCTATTGGAAGCAAATGGTTGTCTGAATACATCTTTTTGTGCAGTTCAGATTATTTTTCGTTTTCTTGGAACAGTTTCAGCTGAGTCATCTGAGGTGGAGTTGGTGAGGCCCTGAAGATGAGCCGGGTTCAGATGAGGTGAGATAGGATGAGATGCTGTTAAATGAAACATCACTAACTGTTTGGGGCATGAGTGGAGACTAATCATCCCACGTCTGCAATACTCATAAACTCTGCAAAGGGAGAGAAAGACGCAGAGAGTGGAGCTTATATGGGAGTTTAAAAAGACTGTCCCTCCACTGTCGGGCCCACTGTGACATCGTGATGTAAATGACGGTGTAAAGCTGTGCAGATGTGCATCCACCATCCACATTAAAAGGTAAGTTGGTGTGTGTTGGTATCGAGAACGCATTTGAATGCATTTTTGCACCAAATGAGGGCTGTCGATTTCGTCCCCCATCTCTCCCACTCCTGAAGAAACCTCCTCGGGGCCACTGCGTAGATGAGAAACGATCATGTTACAAACGCCGTCAAAAGACGGACCCGTCCCTTAACGCCAAAAAAAAAAAAGGGGGCGACGACGGCGAGGAGAGCGGCCCGGGTGGACCTCCGCCCGTCCTCGGCTTTCCAGACACGCCCCGACCGCCGGGTCTGCCAGCGCCGGCGAGGAGGAGGATCGGGTGAAAGTGGAGCGGAGGGAGAGGAGAACCCGTCCCCTGTCAGGAGTATGCGGGGCTCGTCCTTTCAGACCTTACGTCAGCCCGGACTCTTTAACAGGCCGTCAGCCCGGGACGCAGACAGAGGTGCGCGGAGATGGCGGCGACGGGACGGGGATGTGGCACACCTGCGGAGAGCGGCGCGTCGCGCGTTTAAGACGGGACTAGTTCTGGGTTCAATGCATTTGCAGTTCTCCACCAGTGATGAGTTGGCTCCTGTTGTGGATTGTAACAGCAGCCGGGATTCAACAGGTGGGATGAGGGCTCGCGATTCCTTCCTTTTCTGTTTCTGTTTCTTTTTCTTTTTTCTACAGTTTATTGCATTTAACCGGGTTTTATTCTGGAGCGGAGCGGAGCGGTCAGGTAAACGAATATAACCCCGCTGTTCCCTCGTACACTATGAGAGGAACATAAACGTCCTATGCGGGTCTCACTCGGTGTGTGGCACTTCACAGTCATTTCTAGTGAGTTCTCACACTTGTTTTTTTTTTTTATTATTCCATTTCCTCAGCCCTCGCCATAACGACCGCTGGCTGCTTGTGCAGCCTTGTGTGTGTCTATCGGGTCTTGACATGTGTTTGCGGTCCTCCGCGCTGAGTTCATAGGAAACACGTCGCACTGGTCAGCTGTTCCTGCCCCGGGGGACTCGTGTCTAATGTTAAATTGTGAAACCAAAGTGGAGTTGTCGTGACTTTTTTCCTCTCGTTGCACAGCCTTCCACGTATTTGTAGACCTTGCGTTGTTGTTCATGAGGGTACCTGTAACTTTGGCCCTAAGACGCGCGCCGGAGCTGACCGGGACGAGCCTTCTTGATTTGTGGCTCGGTTGAATAGACTGACTGGCCCGAAGTTCATTATTCCCTCTAAACTCTGTCCGATCTCCCTGAAGAGAAGTCCCCATTGTCCTCAAACGTCCTAGGGTTAACCCTGCAGTGTGAGATGGTGGCAGTTGCCACCATGCAGCTCCGCTTTCTAACTTATATTTTAGTGCCACCTCGTGGTTGCGTAGGAAACAGCTTTTTCCCAATTCCCCACGGTCCCTCTTAATCTTGAACAGACCACTACAGCTTTTTGGAAAGTCAAACTTGCTCTTCTTAGATAGGAACTCATTTTAAGAGTAGTTTTGGACCCGGTGAAACCGGTGCTATAATAACTGTAATAATTAACAAATTATATTTGAATATTTCTACAAAAAAGAATTATATTATGATAAAATGTTTAATTTTAAATTCAAATCATATAGGATGTTATCAACATAGCTTTGGTTGATATTGTAATATCCTGTGCAGTGTAGTAATCCAAGTTACCACATTTCATTATCTCTTTTACGTCCGAATATATCTCAACAGTCTAAGTTCTCTCTTCAGTGTTGCAAACTTTTGGAGGGAAATGAAAAACAACTGTGCCTGAGTGTCAGTTTCTCCGCAGCCCCCTGGAACCATTACTTGGAAGAGCTTTTTTTCTTTCCCTCCTGTTTTCCTGTTCCCCGAGGAAGGGTTTACCCATGCACATGCTTCCAGGGGTCAGCTGATGTTACCTGAGGCTGACAGGAAGAAAAGATCAAACCAGCAGGGGGAGGAAGGGTCATCTGTTCTCCTCAGCTCTCTCAACAGAGAAAACATCACTTCATATATGCCGTCTCTCAGCAAAATACGCCGGCTATTTGTTGTCAAACCGGAGAAGATTGAAAGAGATGAGGATATTGAAGGCTAAATGTATGAAATTGAAACATTTTGAAATCACAACATTATTTCCACATCTTTCTCTGCCTTAAATATCTGTTTCTCTAATTAACTTAGTGCTTTGTTACTCTACCCTCTGACAGGGATTTAACCTGATAGCCACAGGCTAAAGCAACTCCTCTGAGGAATGTCTTAGTGGCGCGGCTGTAATTAAAACTCATTTATCTGCATTAGCAGCACCTTACACAGCAGTTATCAATATGAGCACAATTTCAATGAAATGCTGAGAACAAGCTCAGGGAATTGACATAGGGATAAGATAATTACGCATGTTTTCGCACAGATAATTGCAGATTAAGTGTGCATGCACTTGTGTATGTGTATACATGTGTATATATGTCTTTCATGGATCAGAAGCTTCTTAGTGAAGAATCTCATCTAAGCAGAGGGATCCTGTTATGATTTATGTGTATACAGACATTACTGAACCTCCAGTCAAATGTTTCATACCCTGTCTAGACCCAGTTACTTTGAGGTAATTATGAAGGACATTGTAGCTGTTATAGCTTTAGTGTACTACGGCATTTGAGCACCATTAATCATAAGAGCATTTGTAGCAAATGTATAGTAACTTGTCTTTGCCTAAGAAGCAGATCTCAATTTCTCACTCACTTAATGATAGCCAGGAAATCATCCCCCAGCCTTTTCTCATGCAGACCATGTTCTCAAAAACAAGAGGAATTGAATTCCAGTTCTAGAAAGTGAAAAAACACATTCTAAATCAAAAGACTTATTCATCCACTGTCCAAAACTAACCTAGTCTAGGGCTGTTAATGGGCCTTTTGTGACCTGTTTCAGTGAGAACATCTGCTTTTTAGAGCTGCAGAGCTCTTAACTGTGTGAACTTGGCTTCACAAAGCAGCTTGCTAGAGGTGGGTGGGGGGTTATATTTGATAGTATTTCTTTGGCAGAACTGTTTAGCACAGTTTTAGATTTAAAATACGATGATGGAACACTTCCAAATTGTTGAGCACATACAGGAATCCGTCATTGATTTAATAAGATTATCTCCACTGGACATATAATTCATTTTAATAGACCGCACATTAGCAGGCTGCTGTGTATTTCACCCATGTAGGCAGTGAAGTAGAGGTGTAAAAATAAGCAATTTGAGACCTTTTGGAAGAGTGACTTACTGACACAGGATTACCAAAGAGAGCTGGACATGAAAGAAATCAGGATTAAGGATATTAAAAATATTGCCTCACTACAGGGGCTCAAATACCTTCCATGTAATAAAAGATGGCATTTTGATTTTTGCAACAACACAGAAATGGTGGCTACTAAAGCCTAAGACTTTGTGTAACCAAAGCTAGTATTGTATAGTCAGTGTAAAGAACGTTCATTCACTATGATAATTAGTCAGACTGTGAGAAAATACACTATATTTTAGTAAAATGGAGACAGATCATGGTTAAACAGCATTTATTTTTTAAGAAAGTTGTTTCTGAAGCCTGTCTTTTAGGCTTAATTTGTCCACTTTCCTCTCTCCAGGCCTCCTCCCAGAATTCCACTGCCATGCCGCCTGCCACAGCTGTCACGCTCCCGCCTGTGGACTCTTACAACCGGACGCAGTACTGCAAGTGGCCCTGCGAGTGTCCCGAGGTCCCCCCTACCTGTCCACTGGGTGTTAGCCTCCTCATGGATGGCTGTGACTGCTGCAAGGCTTGTGCCCGGCAGGTGGGCGAGGTGTGCAACGAGGCAGACACATGCGACTACCACAAGGGACTATACTGTGACTACAGCTCGGACAAGCCTAGGTACGAAAAAGGAGTGTGTGCATGTAAGTGTCACCCACCAAAACCGACAAAGCAAACAAGTGTTCTTACGCAGCAGGAAAAACTGAGTTTGTTTTCTTATGCAATTTATTAGGTACACTGTTTAGCACAGGCTGCAGGCTGCTACTGCATCAACATGGGTTGGTATGGTAACAATGCAGGCATTACTTAGCAGAATAATGCATTTTAATGTTGTCCAGTGGATTCCACACACAAGCGATTCTTTCACATCCTATTTGAGTAGTTTATAGTGGCACGAGTGCCCCATGCTACTATAGACACACAATAACAGCAAAGCTTATGCTTATTTACAGAGCTTTGTTTTCTGCTGCAGAGTCTAAATCACTTTGAATACAGTGGCAAAAGTTGTATTTCCACAATTGCGATGTGAATCATATTGCAAACCACGTATGTAAGTGATGATTTGACATTAAAAATCTAGAATTCTACACACTACTGTGAAGCTTGTAAATTAAAATAAAATCTCTTGTGAAAAAGAAGGCAATGTTAGTGGTTCAAACTTGTAATAATGTGATCATGTTATGTATATTTTATTATATTGCTTTTTATTTTTTACAGCATCTTTGCCATTTTTGTGGATGCAGATGAGCCTTTTCTATCTGTTCTATCATAGTGGCCATTGCTTCTCATGCTAACTATATTTATTCCAAACAAACTAGGGAGAGGAAAGGCCTCTGTTACACTGATATTTTTGCTGTTGCATGTGGAAAAACTTTTCTTAACTAGATTGAGTTTTGAATCACTATTGTGTGATACCAGCCTGCAACACAAAGTAGAAAACCAGACTGTTATTTATCCTGTAATGTCACAGACATTTTTTCTGAGAATATTTTCATTCATAACGTATTAGACTGTAAATACCAAGACATTAATAAAGCTTCCAAGAAGTTGCATTTTGCCATGTATGTCTCTATGATACAGTATGTGACTGCTTGTCGTCCCTCTCTGTGATACCAGATATGTCGGGGACAGGCTGTGAGCATGATGGTGTGATCTACCGTAATGGGCAGAGCTTCAAGCCCAGCTGTAAATACCAGTGTTTGTGTGTGAACGGTGCCATCGGTTGCGTGTCACTGTGCATGGAGTCCCAGCCTCCCCGGGTGTGGTGCCAAACCCCACGCCGGATCAAAGTCCGGGGTAAATGCTGTGAGCAGTGGATCTGTGATGAACCCAAGAGAGGGCGCAAAACGGCCCCTCGACACGCAGTAGAGGGTAGGACGCCTTGGATATATTTACTAGTATATTCTTTTGGTTGGTGAAGTCAGGCCTTTTTTTGCAAACCCACCTTGAATTTTTTGCAGTTCCCAACAGCACTGCTAAATCCCCTAAATTCTTTCCAGCTCACTGAAATGCAACACGGCTCACGGTTAAGTTTGAAAACATGAAGGTGAGCTAGATTAAAGGGAATCGTTTTAGATGGTAACTTCTGTTGACAACTCTCATTGAATTCATGAAGTTTCAAACCTGTGGATATTTATAAAATAAATTAGAGCTAATTTACAGCAATAAAGTACATATGTCATAGATGAATAGTCAGTAGTGGATGTAATTGGTCTAGAAAAGTAAAATAGCAGCAGCTGTGTTTGAAATTGGCAGTCAAAAGTCTTTGGTTGTGTGAGTACAGTTTGTTGTCCAGGAGGATCATGAGGTTTAGGTGTGTGAGTGTGTGTGGTTGTGTGAGTGTGTGTGAGCGTGTGCGTGTGTGTGTGTGTGTGTGTGTGTGTGTGTGTGTGTGTGTGTGTGTGTGTGTGTGTGTGTGTGTGTGTGTGTGTGTGTGTGTGTGCGTGCGTGTGTGTGTGCGGGGACCGACCAATCCTTTCCCGTGGAAGCCCTCACACTGTTTTTGGGTATCGTCCAGTTTCCAGTTATTTAGCGCAGCGGCGCTGTGAGCCATGGAGGGAAGAATGTGAACGAAAATTTCTTTGTGTTGCATAAGGAAAAAAATTTGATCCAGACTACTAGGAAAACTAGAATTATATTAAAAGCAAGTACAGTACCAGTGATTGAAGTGTTCCTTTTCTTCAAAGGATAAAATATTACAAATGTTTGAACAACTGGTTCTCCATAAAAGATTTTAAAAAGCGAACCAAGGAAGTCTATAAGTTTTTTGAAACATTTTAATCTGTTTTAATTAGTATTATTAGTTAATCAGTTAATCAGCTCATTATTTTCAAATCTGTAGAAACATACACTAGATCTAAAAGGATTAGTTATCAGATAGATGAAGTGACTAATAAAATGTTTAATCTTTGATCTCAGCTTCAGTATTTGCTGCTTTTGTCATGTTTTTTTTAACTTTTTATATCGTTAAACATTCAGCCCAACAACACAAAACATTTGAAGAAGTCACACCTGGGTGTAGGAAATTGTGATTTTTTTCACTATTTTCTTATAAGAAAATGGAAATGATGCTCTATTTAACACATTAACACATTATCTCATTAGTTTTTGTTCAGATTTGCTCATTGGAAGGAGCACAGTAGCAGTTAACCTGCAGGGAGTAAAGCTTTAAATTGTAACAAAGTCTGTCAGTGTGTATCAAATCAGACAAACTGTGATATTTGTAACCATGACATGACCTATTTACCTCTCTTCTTTGTCTACATTATTCCAGCTTTCCCAGCTGAAACCAGGAGCTGGCACAAGAACTGCATCACCCAGACTACCTCATGGAGCCCCTGCTCAAAGACCTGTGGCCGCGGCCTGTCCTTGAGAGTCTCTAACGCCAACGACCGATGTGAGCTGGTCAAAGAGTCCCGCCTCTGCAACCTGCGGCCCTGTGAGGTCGATATCACCAAACACATCAAGGTAGTAGAGCTTTCCGATATCTCAATCACGGATTCCATTGTGACAACTGATATAATGTTTTTCCTCCCCCTTCCACCCTCAGCCAGGAAAGAAGTGTCTGAACATCTACAGGGAAAATCAGCCCTCGAACCTCACCATATCTGGCTGTATCAGTAAGAAGCCGTACAGGCCTAAATACTGTGGCATCTGCACAGACGAGCGCTGCTGCATCCCCTACAAGTCCAAGACCATAGACGTGGAGTTTGAGTGTCCCAACGGGTCAGGATTCACCTGGAAGATGTTGTGGATCCAAGCCTGTTTCTGTAACCTCAGCTGCAAAAACCCCAATGATATCTTTGCTGAGCTTGAGAGTTACTATGGTTACCCAGAAGTGATTAACTAAAGAAGTGACGTGTCATTCATGTGTGAAAGTGCTTATTGACTTATTGAATTTCTTATGCAGTGTTTTGTATTTGTAATGTGTATGATTATGTACGATGGATTTTCTTATTGTCTTTTTTTCCCATTGGAAAAATCTGTAAATATGAAATATATATATGTGTCTCCAGAATGGAATCATAAAGCATAATGTGCTTTTGAAGAGTATTTGAAGAAGCATGTTGCAAATGAAAATATTCAGCCAGTGAGTATGTGAAATACTGAAGGCTGTATTTATTTATGTAGCTTTTGGCATATGTATTAACATATGAGTTTATTAAGCTGCTTTCAAGAACATTGTCGTTAAACTCACATGCCAACTTAGGCAATAAAGCTTTACTGTAGATATATTCCTTTATTTCTCAAGAAAACTTCTTCATAATAAATGAAAAAAGGCAGAGCTGAACTGATATGCCAAAGACAAAGCCTTACTTTTAAGACTGTTTTTTTCTTTTATAAATGACCACATCTTCAAATAAAAAAAAAGAAACAAAATCAGGGAAGATCTGTTACAAGGTTTTTATTGTCATTTTTTTAATAAATACAAACTGTTATGTCATTTTAATGCTTTTCTACAACATTAGACGGTTGTGCATCGCATCTTTACAAAGCTGTGTATGTTTTCTACAGAGCAAAAATGTTGCTGTAGTGCAAGTAAAATATGGGAGTAGAGGGTGTCAGGTAAGTTCTATGGCTATCCGCATGTTAACATGTGGACCTATCAATTCACGCACCCAAAAACTCACAACCACATAGGAGCATCACACCTAAAAAGTGAACAATTCCATGGCACATCTTTGTTCTGTTGTGCTTGATTGCATAGAAATCATCATAAAAAACAAGAAAAAAATACTTTTTCCGAGGCCATGATCCATTAATAAAGCATAAGATGTAAAAGCTTTTGATATTGTTTTTCAGAATGTGTTATGATTAACGGTAATGCTTACAGTCTCCTTTGAATGTACTAAAAAAGATCATTTGATTCCTGAAAAGATTCATGATAGATGTGTAACTTCTAGAAAATTGTTAAAATAACAGATGATGTTTTATAAAAAAACTCAAGGATAATTGACATTGGCAAAAGGAAACAATATTTTTTGGTGTATATACATGATATACTTGAAGTCTGTCCCTTAATTTTACATTCGCAGTTTGCCATTTTGCTTTACTTATCCGGACGCCTCCCCATTCTCTCCTCTCATCTACAAATCTGCTTCTACATACAAACGACAACACTTCAGACATGAAAAATAAAAGAATAAATGATGAGACAATTAGAGTGAGAACAGAAAACAGTCATTTACAGTCAGGTATATTTGAGAAAGCTGTATCAATATGGTAGAATGGATAAAAACAGGATGACGGGATGCAGGAAATTGAAAATTACATTGAAAAAACATTTTTTTTTTCTATATATGAGAGATTATGAGCGATACATGTACAAGCTGGTGAACTTGCAGCCACAGCTTTCTCCAACATTCTCTGCTTCGGTGTTCCGAGATGCTGCGTTGCCCCTAACTACACACTCACCTGAACGTGGAGCTCAGGAGCATTTACTGCTCACATATGTTTGAGTCCATCAGAATGACAAAACAGGCATACAGTTGACCCTTGACCTCCTACTCAAAAGACAACATATTTCCAAATTGGGGCATCTCAGCTGCACTGAATACTCTGCAGGGTGAGTGTCCATTGTGCGTTTTTACAAATCCAGGTACACTATCTTAATGTCCCTCTCCACATCTATGTATATGTGTGTAGGAATTTGTGTGTCTGTGTGTCAGATAGAGGCAGTGCAGCACAAACCGAAGGGACCTTGAGAGGTTTGGGTATCCAGAGAGTGGAGGCTCACTTAGCAGGACACCTCGGTGGACTTGGGCATGGCTTGGTCAACGTTGCTGTTGGCTGTGCCATCCATGGAGCCCTCTGTGTGGGAGCGGCCGCGCTGGTTCTCGGCTGTGTGGCTGCGGCTGCGGCTGCCCTCATTGGTGTGGGAGCGTGAGCGGTTGCCCTCGCTGGTGTGGGAGCGTGAGCGGTTGCCCTCGAAGGAGGTGACGCTGGAGCCGGAGGCAGTGCGGGAACGGACCAGACGGGTCATGCTGGCGGACGGCACTGAGGAGAGGATGACGAAGATGTATTAAAAGGCGCTATTTTCACTGAAATGTGTTCTAAAGCAGTTGTGATCCAATGGTTAAGAGTAACTGAACAGTCAGCCAGATAATAGATGAGTCAGATAATAAATAGATCATTTACTATCCAACACCATCGGGTGAAGAGACAAATGTACACTTCATCTCACCACAAGGTGGCGGAAAACTCATCTTTCGCAGGATGAACTCAACAGGTATCGCTTTTTTTTTAATGTCTGTCGGTAGCTGCACAGTTGTGCAATTTTAGCCTCAAGATCAGCACTGCATGTCTTGAATACTTACTGTATCCCATGCCCTGAATGAAGTACTTGAAAGCTTCTGTCAGCTTTCCTGGCTGCGAAGAAGGAGAACACATGGGGGAAGATAATTAGTCCTCTTGTCATTAATCATCACACTTGTTTACATAACATTGACAGATTCAATCTCTCATCCAACAGCTCACTGCTCAGCATCTGAGATATGACAGCTGCTATGAGCAGGTGCTGTGTAGGGTGGAGGATTACAAACAGACAAATGTTGTTCTCATCTGCTACATGCTAATGCTCTTAGGTGCAACCTCCTTATGCCATCCGCCCCTCCACCTGACCCGCTGCACTGATTATCCAGCACCGTTCGGCCTGTTCTACAACATTAATGGCTTCTTGCAAAGCTGTTTCTGTCACACAAACACAGACATACACACCTGGTCAACCTGGGGCATGCCACCACAGTCGGCCATCTGTAGAGGGGAGGGAAAACACAAAGGAGGCCATCAGTATTTAGTATGTCAGCGGTTGCACATTCACACAGTAGTGGATACACGCCATTACCTTCCCCATTACATTCAGCAGGTCCCATTTGAACAAGCTAAACACCCTGCCCCTGCTACCTCCGATCAGTGTTCCAATAAACAGCGCCAATTTTAGTTTGAACAGCCATTTGGTTTCAGTTGTGGATCATAAAAGGCTGCCATAGGCCAACACAAGTAGGTCAGTTGCAGCAGATTGCATTCAGTTGTTCTGCCTCTGGTTAATATGTCACCAGGTTAATGCTGAGCCACTGGAAACTTATCAGCCAATGCATTTCCATCAAGGCCATTACAATCTGAATAAGGACATGGGAGAGAAGGTGTAGGGGGAGGGAAACAGGATCCTTTACCTTCAGCAGGGTGGTCTTTGTTGGGTCCAGCTTGGTGTTGCACTCAACCTGGGGGTTCACATTAAAAAAATATACATTAAGTAAAATATTTTATACATATTATAAAGAAAATGCCAAAGCAGAAATAAAAAGTGCACTTTTATTTGAATCGGAAATATGCACTGCCCATGGCTCATAAAAGATAACAAAGCAGTAATAAACTGAGGGATTTGTAGCACCTCTCAGAATTAAAAGCAGTAACAGTAAAACAAATCTGTTAACTTTAATAGATTAAAACTACTCTGTGTCACTTGATTTTTGTTCCCAGTTTTGTTCTCGCCAAAGTCATCTTAAAGTGCTGCCCCAAAGCATGAAATCTTGCATATCTCTTAGGCTTGAAGAGGTGACCGAAGTGAATGGAAAACACATTCAGGACGAGTTAGCTGGGTTATAGTGGTGGAAAGTCTAATCATTAGCATTAGCCCCTTGTTTTTAATGGCTATGTGTGAATGTCAGTAATCGTGCCCCCTACTCACCACAGCCTCCACAGCAGGAGAGCTGTCACCAACCACCAGCAGAGAAGGGCACCTGGATAAGGGAAACACATAGAATCACACATTCATTTGCAGGTCAAGTATAATTAATTATATTGTTATTTAATTAAAATTTTAAAAAGTGTTGTGATGTTTTCTCGTTGCTTGTAACTTACTTGAGGGTTCTGACATTGCTTCCAGGGACCGGCCTCTCAATTTCCAGATCCCTCCGACTGTAGAGACAGACATAAGTAGGTTCTAGAAAATCTGATTTATGTAAATTAAAAGTTAAGAATCTACAACCTGTTGCAGCTTAGGTTGTGCTTTATTTAGTGGCCTTGAATTCCTACTTAGAAATTTACTACCTGCAAATGCAACAGGTAGACTGACTTTGTGTTTACCTTTCGTAGGATTTGACAAAGAGATGCAGGTTATACTGGTTCATGTCGTTCATGACATGGTGGCGGTATGTTGCAATCATGTCCTGGTTGTGGTTGATCTCCTCCTGTGGTGACCGAACACAAAGTCTGTGAACGCTCTGAGGCCTCAAGACTTAGTAAAGCTAGTTAATTACATACTGGCCTGTACCAGTGTAGCAGGATTTAGGGTGAAAATCCTAAGAAACCCAAAAAGAATTTGAATGTGTACCTTTCCAAAGAGGTGGCTGATGATCATGTCAGGCATGGCGTGGGTCCAGCCGCTGATCTTAAATTAGACAAATTAGATTTAGTGTTAATGCAGCATTTACCTTTTTGTTAGTGCCACAAGTCCTTAAGTCACAGTTACCGGTCTGTAATGTATCAGACAGTTATGTTTGTGTACACATGAGCTATTACTGTGGGTTTGTGTGTGTTACCTTGTGTGCAGCCCAGTCCATCCATCCCTCAGCACATGGGTTGATGTTGATGAGCATCAGTCCCTCTACCATGTTCGGGTAGTCCAGCTAAAACACAAGTAACATGAGACTAGTGATTTATCACTGTAACATGCTATGCTGCATTATTTGCCCATTTTTAATTTAGGAAAATTTACATGTTAAAACTTGGGTGCTATCTCTACTGGCTGTTGATATTCTGGGGTATTTGAAAATCCTAATGTGTTATCTTCAATTAGTTATTGTTTTCAGAATGCTCTTAGATAATTTTTGTGGTTTTAGACTGCTCTTCGTTTGCTTTTAAGATGCACACTGTTTGATAATTTTATCAGAATTCTTTTTTTCACGATTTTATGATTGAATTTCTGTTTAATACTGACTTTGTTGCATATTTTTTGTTACCTGTCCATAACTCACTGTTAGTGCTGCCTGCCTTGGTCGTTATAGATTTTTAATTTCAAAGATGCTTCCCTAGTTGAATAAATGCTAAATATGAAATTATGTACAATAAAAATTCAAACATATTTCAGTTGAAGGGAAGGCTGAAGCAAGGAGTTTTAACGTTGTATCTCTGTCAGCCTTCTGTCAACAGAGTGAGACTTCCTACTGAGCACAATGTTAGTGTTGAGCTGATCTGGAACATTCCTGGGGCTTTTATGGCTCAGCAGGATCAAGCAATAAGCAGTTATATTGCCAAAATCAGCAAAAAGAAGAAACACATTAGCTGCCTCTGCTAATCCTACATTGATTAAAACTCATAATTATTAAGCCTGATTGAGAGGTTCAAGGGGGGGGGGGACTCACAGCGAATCTGGTCAGGATGTAGGCCCCGGCTCCAATGCCCATTCCAATGACACTCTTCAGCCTGGTGTGCACAAAGATATATGGATACTGTTAGAACAACAGGTTAGAAAATATCTTAAATATGAAAGTGAGCAGTGAGTGTGAAAACTGCAGCTCAACGTACCCAAAGTGCTTCAACACCAGCGGAAGTGTCTCAGAGAGTTGGTCCATTGAAGGGTACTCATATCTGGAAAAGAAAAAATAACATATTGTTACAACTTTTAGTCAACAATTTAATAATAACCATTATCTAACCATTGCACTATATTTCCCCTTATTCTTGATATCAGTCTGTAATGTCCATTGACATGAGGCAAAGTCCCACCACTGAAGCAGAGATTAGGCTGAATGAGATAAACACCTGTCCCTACAACACACTTGACAAATTAGGTCGCCTCAAGTACATCCGCAGTGATCTACCTGTCGAGTCAAAGGTCACAGACTGTTTGACTTACATGAAATGCAAGAGCATTGGCGAGTGTGTGTTTGTTTATCTGGCTCACCCGGTGGAAAAGGTGTTAGCTCCCTCGTGCTGCCCGAGGGCATCGACGTGACACACGGCAAAGTGCTGCATGATCTCTGACATGTCCTCATGGTTAAAGAGCGTGTTCCAGCAGGTTTTGTCTGGAAAAGCAGTAAAAAAAAAAAAAAAAAAAAGCAGGCGGAGGTTGATAAGAGGTACTTGGCTGAGAAGTACAGAACGGCCTTAAGTAACCAGAGAATAAGCGTAAGATTTGCAGAAGTTTGCTTTTGTATAACATGCATATGTTGTTGCAACACCTGACACTGTTACAAAAATCTGTCAGTAACCTTGAAAGAGTTTAGACACTGTAATGTAATAGACAGAACAATATAGAGGTAAGATAATTCAAAACACCCTAGGCTTTAGGCACAACGACAAATGTTTCAAATGAATAAGGAGCCAGGCTTACGGTTTAGTCCGATGTCATGGAAGGTTAGGATGACTGGTCTGTCGCCCTTAGGAACCCCCTTCATTGTACAGTGGATTCTTCCATGAGGAGTCTCCACATCATGCTCCTATAGATACAAAAAAAATGACCACGCTTAGCATAAAAGTTTGGGATAAAAAAAATCTTTAAAATGCTGTGTAAATATATCAAGGTATTCAGCCCCAAATGGAAAAAGAATGTTGTACCACAACACTTTACCCAGCAAGAGAACACTATGTTAAATCTGACTAAATTTACCATAACCTCCATCACATTTAAAAAAGCATCTGTTACACACAAATTGCATAAAATGACCTAATTATAACTATACACAAATGCAACAACTCCAGCTGCAAGCAGCATAATCCAAGAAATCTCCTGGAAACTACTCAGTACAAACAGTTCATTGCAGACTTCTGTCTACTCACGCTAACTTCAATCTCAGCGACAATCATTTCCACATCAGAATCCTCCAGAACCATGTTTGCAGGAGTTCAAGATTGCTAGCTACTTGGAAAAATAGAGTAGTTTCAGCGGCTCTCCGAGCTATAGATCCAAAAGTTGGTGAGCTTCTGAAGTTGTTTAGCCCTGCACTGAGAGCTGTGCTTTATACCCCCGCTGCTTACCAGTTGGCCTAAGCTCCTGGCCTCCCATGGTGCCTTGCAGGCTGGTCAAAACAAGCTAATTCTAGATGAAGAGATCCCTAAATTGGATCAGCCAATGTCGGACAGAGGGCCATCGGCTACTGCGTTGACACGGTGAGTGTGTGTGTGACCAGTGGAAAAACATGGTGAATGAAGGGATGGCGGGAAGTCAGTAGTTGTTCTTCAGCCATAATTTGGGCAAACACTTTCAAAATATTGGAGTTAAATCCAACTTGAATGATAAGATATGAATTTTAACAGCACTGAATAGGTCTGTAAACTGTCTCTCAAAGCTAGAAAGAGCTAAACAGACAGATTTAAATACAGTCAAAAACATTTCCTGAAAATACTCCATAAATAGTCAGTGACTGTGATTTCTTATGATGCCTATTTAACCTGAGGCAATACAGAGAGAATCCATAGTGTTTCAGTATAAAGTTTTTCAAAAATTCTTTAAAATAAAGTTGTTTTCAGTTGCAAATATTGGCCAAAATCATATGAAAATGTGCATCATATTTTAAGGTTTGATCGGTTAATCCAAATAACCGTGTATTGAAGAAATAGCATATTCCAGTTGGAGATGTGTACTCTTGCAAAGATACAATGTCTTTTCTGAGTGCTTTCAAGAAAACATACTACTATATGTCAGAACATCCATAAAGAGTAATAAATTTCAATTTTTTTTTACCAAAATATCATTAAAATCAAAAAGGTTCTGTGAGAACTGATTAAAAAGTACCACAAAGGTGCAACATGGTGACCTGACCTGTTCTCTAGGTCTAGTAGATTGTACATGATGACCTGCTGGGTGGTTGTCAAACCAGTTTTGACTGCATTGGATCTGCTCTAGGGGAACATCCAAGGAAGAGTATAACCTATTTACAGGAGGTAAATTCCCTGTCAACATCAAAGGATTCACCGTCCCTCACTCCACCCACCCTCCGCCTCTGCAGGACACGTTCAAGCAGGTAGGCTACACAGACGAGATAATCCTACAAAGGCAATTCATATGTGTTTGTGCATGTGTGCACCAATGAAACTCACATTGAGAAAGTGTTTGCACATGATCATTTAAAATCATTGACCGGAGTAAACCTCCAATATCATCACCCTCAACTACTCCATTAAATGTTGGAAGCTTAGGTGCCACAGAGGTATCAAAAGCATGCCCTGGTTACTTCAAGTCATCGATCTGACACCAAAGTAAGTCAAGAGCTTTAAAGACAATTCGGCCTGGCTAGAAGATCCATAACCTCACAGATGCAGAAATCACAGACTGGAGTGATCATGTTTGAGACGAGGGCCAGTTCCTTTTTTGAAGATGGGAGCATATATACCCCATGCTCAGCCTGTGCCTGTGTGAAACAACTTCTTTCTTTTAAAAGATCTGGTTTCAGTTTTGAAAACTGAAACAGACTTAACAGCATACTTACATACTAACCAAAATGTGAATGTGTGTGTTTGAGAGTGCGTGTAAATATCCTTAGAGAGGAAAGTGAAAAAGTTCATGCATTATAGCTGTGTTATCTTACATATTGAGTCCAAAGTGTACTTCATCACTTTCCATAGCTGACTGAATTAGCGGGGCCCCAATTAGATTTTAGTCTTAATAAAATCATAGCGGATGAAACGCCATCACCAAGATGGATGAGCTACTGCCACCAACGCGGGTTAGTGGCAGAGTATTTCTTCTCATCAGCCACTAGATGGTACAAGACGAGGTAAAATAATAAGATATAGAATAAAACCTCCCATTTATAACGGTTAAGTGCTATCATCTGTCAACACAAGTTTTGGATAATAAAACCAGGTTCACAACAGGTGGAAAAAATAAATGCAGGATCCAATCTCTTGTTTGTGCAAACATACCTTGATAACAAGCTGCTGTACAGCCTCCCTCAGGCCCTGCAAGGAAAGAACAGAGTCATGAAAATATAAAACTAATGCAATTACTGAGTAACATGCTATAATCTAATATCCTGATGGCGTCGTCCTGTCACCACATGTATCTTCAGATCTATATGTCCAAACACCATAACAGGCACATAGTATAACTTCAACTGTGACACAAACGAGCAGACTTCATTGACAATATTGGGGTGTATAGTAAGTCTATAGTAGTAAGTCTACTCACAGAAGAAATTCATTGTCAGGTGAAAAAAAAGTTTTTGGAAAAGCATAATTAATTCATGCTGACTACTGTTGATCCACGTGGGACCAGATAGTATTTGCTGAGCTTCTGGCTGGAGATTATGTTTGCGATCCTGTTTGTTTATTAGTTAATTACTGTGTCTTTTGTCATTAGTAATAAGTTTATACAGATGTAAATTCAGGTGCAGATTTAGTAAAGTCTTATAGCAAGATACTGCCTTTTTTTTTGTTTGTTTTTTTTTACAGCCATCTATGCTTAATTGAATTGTGTGTGTGTGTGTGTGTGTGTGTGTGTGTGTGTGTGTGTGTGTGTGTGTGTGTGTGTGTGTGTGTGTGTGTGTGTGTGTGTAAGATTATAAAGCTCAATTACAGAAGAAAATAATTCAGAGAATTGTGAATCCTTGGTGAAGGTATATGATCTCTGAGTAATTTCAAGTTCGGTATGTTTTATATTATATTTTATGCAGAAAATGTATAACATTTAATTTTTTTAACCATTAAAGCACTTTTTTACTTGAAAATAATTGATTAATAATTCTAATATTTCTTACATTTTGACTGAACAGTGTCATTAAGTCATGAAGTTAAGTTAGGAATATATAGTAATTAATTTATAATCATTTAACTGTACTTCTTGGTTAAGCATCCATTGTTATTTAAAACACAGAGTAATTCTGAGCAAACCACCAGTCTACAAATAAACCATAGAAACAACTGAGCAATATACTACGTGATATGAACAAAACAATTATTTTGAGAACTATTTATAAAATTTTTTGATTTGGCTCTTTCAAAATACATACCGGCAGTTCCCTGTCAACCAGCAGGGGTTTTGTCTCAACAACCTGGATGTCATCCATTTCAAAGAGCTGCAGAGTCTGTGAGTCAGAGAAGATAATCAGTGAGTGACTTGTTCAATCTGCAGTCCTGAGGTTTCCAACCTTCCACATGGAAGATGCTTCAGGCTTTGAGGAAGAATTAATATGTTTATTCTATGTATGGGGGGGGGGTGAGGTTTCCCCAACTCCAGAAACTAATCAAATGTTCTTCTAACTGAACTGTGCACAGACACAAGAATATGCAGAAATTTGAAATGTGTTCTTCAGTAACAGTTGGCTAATTAATTGTTGCACCCGTAAACCACCCGTAAGACTGAGTACACAGGCAGTGGGACTGACAGCTAACAGAAAGAAGGATGGTGCAGAGGAAAAGAGGAAATGTGATTTCTGACCAATTCTCACCCCACTGAAACATGCCAGAAAAAATCAAGTTGTATCCAACTTGTATCCAAAACTGAAGCAGTCTCTTCTTCCCAGACAACAGTTTCACGACTAGGAAAATATTTCAAAAAAGAACATTAAGGTCCTGTTTAACGAGAGGGATTTGTGAAAAAGGGCGAAGAAGAGAGGGACAGACAGAGAAAAGGGAGAGAGAGAGAGGGAGAGAGAGAGAGAAAGGAAGGGGGGCATGTAAAGAGAAGCCAGGCTGTGTGGATCATGAAGCTGTGTTGGAGGAGAGCAGGCAGGCTGCGGCTCTGCATGCAAATCAAATTAGCCAGTTAAGAGAGCTCTTTGTCCACTGGCCCTGGTGGCTCCTTAGAGGCAAGGGCCTGCCCTACTCTCTCCCCCAGCTAAAGGGGGCCTTCACTGACCCACACACATACAGGAAGCAACGGGGACCCTGGTTCCCATCAATACAATCCCAACCTCTTTTCAGCTCTCTGCTGGCTTTCTAGCTCTGTTTAATCTGTCACTTTTCTCTGTTTGCTTTGGTTTCTGCTTCGATGCAGTCGCTATGTTTGCTCTTTCCAGGCCTCTTCTATCTGTTTTGTGCTCTGTCTCTCTGATTTTCTATAAAGCTGCAGCAGCAAATTCATCACCCTCAGCCTACAGGGCTGCAGCGTGGCCCTAAGGGCAAGACCGTGCTATAGAGGAAGCGATTCATTACATTTCAAATGTGGAGATGACAGTTGTCTGGCAGAATGTGCCCTGGACACACAGACACACAGACACACATGCTCCTCTGTCTTGGAGAACAGAGACTGGAGCCAGCCGGACCTCACAATACCACAGAGGAAGAGGAGTATCAAACAACAGGTTCATTTTTCTGCTGAGGCCCTCAGAAATATGGCCGCCACTGCACTGCAGGAGCTTTGTTGAGAAGGACAAGAGATCAGCCCCCGTTGAGATTCCACGGTCATGTGAGAGAAGGCATGTTTGTGATTCATCATGAAGGGAAGATGTGAAAAATGAGTACAAGATTCAATATGGGGCGGGGGGAGGTTCTTTTTAGACTATTTTCAAACTAATTTGTGAACACAGCTACATAGAACCAGACCCATGAGCTCATTAACACAAAAATCAGAGTGCAGACTTACTCTGTACTTGGTCAAAATCACCACCTGTTTGCAGGCTGGCAGCAGAGATTCTGGCTGGACAAGCAGGCTGACACAAGTAGGTCACCTGCTGTCTACAGCAGCGGTGCATCTCTGACCGTTTGCCTCGCCAAGCTACTGTTTCACCTGGACAAGAGGAGCGCCTAATCCCAAGCAGCAAGATAAGACAGCTGCTGACTTGACATCGAGTTAATTCATAGATCTAAGCTTCCTATGTCAAATGAATCTCATTGAAATAAAAATGATCATTATAATTAAATCCACAAAGCATAAAAAAATAAAAGCAAAGTTTTTCAGTTTTAAAGTAAGCTGCCAAATTCCTGAAACAATATATTACTAATGTTTCTGCAGTGCATCTTTTTCTCACAGGTATTTCATGTTTCTAGTGCTGAAGGTGGAGTCTTCTTTAAACCCTCTTTAACAGTCGCACATTGTCTCTAACCAAGTCAAACCAGTTCCGACCTGCATATTCCATATTGAAACTTCTGTTCTCCTTTTTTTTTTTAGGTGGTAGGGAAAAAAAACAAACTATTCACTACAACAGATTTGGCCTTGCAGAAGTGAGACAGTGTTATGCAATCATGAACAGGAAGCAGTGGGAGGATATAGGATCCGGGATGATCCAAAATGTGGAGCCCACTATCAGCTGCAAAACAAAGAGCACAAATGCCATAGGTTTCGGTGAATTGCTGGCCAGTACGCTTTCACTCTTTAAAACAAAACTTGAAAATTGTTGACTGACTGACATATTGTAATAAAGCTTCTACATGACTATATTATTCTGTTCTTATCATCCAACTGATAATCAAGTACTTTTCAAGTTTTGACAGTTATCGTAAGTTTCACAATTGGGTTTTATGTGTTGATTCCTGAAAAGCACACTCTGTGAAAATCCAGTGTTTTCACTTACTAGTGAGATAATGTGGTTTGGGCTTTAGAGGAAAACAACAACAACACTGACACAGGCCTACATAACACATTAGTGCTTGTTTTTCCATGGTAAATCCACAGATATGACACAGTA
The DNA here is from genome assembly GCA_016859345.1 of Istiophorus platypterus. Lineage (NCBI taxonomy): Eukaryota > Metazoa > Chordata > Actinopteri > Istiophoriformes > Istiophoridae > Istiophorus > Istiophorus platypterus. The sequence continues at coordinate 10,067,647 of CM029127.1, read as the reverse complement.
CTTTAAGCCAGAACATCCAGGTTACAAAACAGCATGAGCCAGAAGTCTCTCTATGTACACTAAGAGAGAGAGAGAGAGAGAGAAGCATATGCACTGATTAGATTTGGAGAGCGAGCCTCAATTTTAGGGAGCTGGAATCAAGGCCAGGCCATCCTTCCTCCACTGCCTCCATACAGTTTTAAATCCACAAGCCCACCGCATCCATCTGCAGAAACAATGATTGCTTCCCTAATCTTTGGGAACTCACTTAATCTGTCAAATCCCTGGTTCTGAAAAATACCGGCACAGCAGCAGCAACAGCAGCAGGCCTACTGGACTAAGCTGTCAAGGACCTACATTTTCAGATTGTAAGAGATATCAAAATGTGGGCGTTTCCATCGCTGCAGCAAGTTGGAGCCTGGGAGTGGCTCAGGACGGTTCGAGGGGATCACCAGTCATCCGCTAAGCCGGAAAACACTTTTAACACCATCACTGGTTCAAGCAGCAGCTGCAGCTGTCTATTGTGAGACTTATCCTCCAAACCTCACATATACTTCTGAGATTCCTAAACTTTTAGACAGGGTTGGAGGATGGATTTTGCAACATGTTAGAATTAACTAGAAAACTAAACACAGCCTGCAACACAGTTCAGGGTTCACTCTTGTTTTGATAGCCACCATTGAGGGATATGCCTCATATTTTGGCAGACTGCCATTACTGCCTTAAGTTAATAGACGACAGTTTTGATATTTTGCATCAGCCAGTTGCAAACCCCTCCCCTTCTCCCCACCTCCACCCATGTGCATGTTTTTATTTGTTTTCTCTGTATTGAGGTTAGAAGGCAAAGATGATTAGTTATGAAACTATTACACTAATAATGCTGGTAGCGTTTAAACATAGCTTCCTGCTCTGTGCGTGTGCGCCAGCGTCACGTGACAAGCATGTTGATCTGTGATCAAGTTCCCTGTCTGTTTACATGCTGCACATTATATAAGAGTGCCCTCCCTTAATATGTCACACATATTTTTTGTTTAAAAACTTACATTTGAATATGTAATAATGCATGCGCTCAAAATGTACCAAAAAATATAACTTTTGGAACAAAAAAATTCAGAAATTTATGCGAATGTTTTACTCTCTGCGTTGCCCTTCCTGTTATTTTCTTGCGGATAAATACTGGCAAACAATACACATCTCTATTTACCCATAAACTGGAGCAGAGTCCCATTGTCTCATTATTAAAATTATACCTCGGCGGAGTTACACGGTTAAACCGGGGGGAAACCCGCTCTGACACGCTGGGGGACAACAGCTGCAGAACAGAGGCGCCCATTTCCCTATAAAATCAACGACAACTTAAAAAAAAACAAAAAAAACAATAACAAAAACAAACAAACAAACAAACAAACAAACAAACAAAAAAAAACAACAAAAAAAACACTGGATTATCCGGAGAAGGAAAACCTACCTGTGGATTTCACTTCTGATTGTCCTGAGATGAACGCTCCCCACGAAATGTCCGCAACAAAAAAAAAAAGAAAGCGACTTTTCTCTCTCTCTCTTTCACTGTCTCTTTTTCAAACAGCGCAAATCGCGGCGGTGTCAGGCGCGTTTCTTTGTTTATAACGTGAAGCACCAGACGCACGTATGAGGGAATTTTATAAAGGCTTGGGGGCGCGGGGCCCGGCCCACTTTCCCCGCTGCTCTCTCTATTGGGCAGCGGCCACCGTGGGACTGATAAGGCGCAGTGGCTCTTTCCAGCAGTTGCATGATGAGGAAGCTGCTGAGTTTTCATTCCTCAACATTCACATTACTCATATTACCGGCCGTGTTAAAATGGAACTGTGGCTTTGCACTAACGTTCGTGTTGTCTTTTATATTTCCTGCAATGTTGTTTTGAGGACTGGCTTTTGCTTTTCTATTTTTATTAATGTTTCTGATGGACTTGGGTCATTTTTTTTTTTCAGGTGGATGCTGACAAAACAGTTGAGCAAGATGTGAGGTGTATTAAAATTTCACAACACGCTTACACCCCATCATTACTCCTTCTCTGTCACTTTTGACAGGTTACTTTAACTGCTCGGTGGTAATTCCTTAGAAATCACCAGAGCCCCCCTTTCTTCACTGCATGCTGACAGGGCGTGGACAGGAATTTTTGCCAGGCTGTCATCTGCAATCTATAATTCTTCTCACTACAACAGAGGAGCAGAAGTCATAATAATCCTCATGCAATCCCAAAAGCCGAAATTTTTTTAGAGATGTGTTGGAGCCGTTGTCAGAGGCTGAGGTGACTAGGAATGCAGCCAGGCCTACAACCTTGATTGGAGGCCAAGAGGAGATAAGCCTGTACAAAGGGAAGCCCTTCCCTCGCCTTGGATCATACAACCTTTCCTTGATAGCACACTGCTATTCTCTAATCAAAGTTAGCTTGTCCTACAGACGCAACAATCAATAACATGAGAGCTCATGTGTGAGCTGCTGCACAGATGTTACTTTGAAGGAAAGCATGAAAGACATGATATCTGGCTGCAATCCCTAATACAAGTGACTTCAAACAGATATCACATCTGAAATAATGCCTGTATTGATTGTCCTCTTTGACAGCTTTTAATAGCACGAAGCACATGTAATCTGTATTTTGTTTATATGCATGCCTCAGCATTTTATAAGCATCTTGTTTGTGGTCCAGATCCATTCGTTTCACTTACTAAGAACATAGTACAGTGCAGGAATCTTCATGGAAATTTCCACACCTGCAAGTGACTGACTGTTACACTGTGAATCTGCCAATAAGTGCTAGTATTGGCTATGAGTGTGTGAAAGGTCCTTGTCAAGATACAATAGCTGCACTGTGGGCTTGTAATGTGAGGCCCTCAATAGGAACACATCGAACAATAGCCGCATTGGAGGGGGAAAATATAACCACTATGCTAATTTCAGGTCACTCACTTAGTACACTGCAAACTGGATACATGGATTGGGGGGGGGGGGGGGTCACACAGCTGGACACAAATCAAACAAAATATTCTAACATATCTGACCATTAATTAAAAATATTACACAGTGAGCATCCGTGTGTGTGTGTGTGTGTGTGTGTGTGTGTGTGTGTGTGAATTCACATGTCTTACTCCACAGCTACTGTATAATTATCATTGTGAAACATTGATAGCATTTGCGACCCTGCCAACGGTGAGAGATTTGATGCAGCAGCATATGTGGGTCGCAGAGTGTCTCAATACTTGATAAAGCCATTGGACTTTCACCTGACTGATTACAGTGTTTGTGGGAGCAACTGTCACCCTCTACAAGGCATATAAAACAATTGCACCCCTTCAAGACTGTTGATACAGTTTGGGCTTTTAAGTATCTGTTTTTAGATATTTTATGAATTTGTTTTCTTCCCTTATCTTCCCTCTGCCCCTTTAATCATGATTTATTACTGTGTTGATTTTATTTTTCCTAGTAATGTACTGTATACTGAAAGTTTTTTTTTGTTTGTTTTTTATTGATCGTATGAAGCAGCTGGTTGACTTCATTTGCTTAAATGAATGAATGCCGTACAAATTAAGTTAGTATTATTATTAATAAGTAATATTAAGTAATATAAGTAATATTATTTTCAGGGATTTCTGGGAACTTGGTGTAAAGAAAGTAGAAATATGTCAAATCGTGATGTGGTTTAAAGACATAACATGTCGGTCTAAAGGCTAAAGAACGGATATACAGTATAGCCTTTAAATATTAAATTCTTCAAGGAACATTAAAGCAACTAGATCTTGATTTTTGGTTTCTTCTCTTTGCTTGTTCCATTTTCTTCTTCTACCTCTGGCTCTTCCACCACAACAGCAGGGCTAAACTATACAGCCAGTAATGGCTGGAGCTGAAAAAATTCTCCTGCCCTCTATATCTTCTATCTGCTTTATGCAGTCAAGGATCGCTCAGTTCAAGTGTGTTTGATCTCCAAGTTCATGACCTCAGTGCACTGCTGTTCAGTGCAAACAGAGCAGATGATAAAAGACAGAATATGTAGTGCTAAAGGTCAAAGCTCATCCACTTTACGTACAGCACAAGGATTTACATTAAATGTATTACGATCATGGGCTGTTACTTGGAATCTTGTTAGTTCCTCACTGTAAGCCTTACTCACTGCCCACACCCATCCCAGACTCCCTGTGTGGCCCTCCTTGAAGCTGGACTGAACCAGTCGTGACAACTACTGTGATGCAATAGGCTCCAAAAGATGGGTGACTCAGACACATGTGACACGAATAGTTTCTGGAGGTCACGTAGTAAAAGGTTTGTAAAGTGATGTCCATTTGTTACCAATGTGGAAAGCTATGGCTGCATTCTGTTTTTAGCGAAAGACATTGGTTTTGACACCAAGTGTCTATTGACCTCATTGGTAAATATTTACAAACCTTTTTTTGTATTTTTTTATAAATTAACAAAAAGGTTGATAAGTTACTCTCCAAAGTTACACATGGTGTCCAGATAAATCATCATATGCAGCTTCTTGCCCAGTTTGGTTTCTTGTTAGTCAGAAAGAGTATTAAAGGAATAGTGCAGAAATTTGGGAGATATATTCATTCACCCTCTTATTGAGAGTGAAATCTGAAGATTGATCCACACTCATGTCTACTCTGAAAAAAATATTCACTGTAGCTTGTTGTAGATGCATATTTATGAAATATGAAACTATAGCCAGCAGTCAATTAGCATAACAACTGGAAACTGGGGAAATTGCTAGCCTGGTGCTGTCTGGAGGTAACAAAATTCACCTACCAGCACCTTTAAATGGTTAACATGTTATATCTCATTTGCTTTTACATATACAAATAGGCTACACTGGTTTAGACGCCAGGATAGCTATTACCCCTTATATCTGCTGAACAAAGCTTTATATTTAAACGACAGACATGAGATTGGTGTCACTTTTCTCATTTAAGTCTTGGCACAAAAGCAAAGGAGTGTTATTTCCCAAAATGTCAAACTATTGTGTAAAAACAAAGAAGTTTGTCAAATATGCATCACGTTTTTTAAATCAGGTCTAAGTTATATATGCTTATCTTAAGAGAATGTTTCTCGTTCCCAAAGTGATAATTATGGTAACAAGTTAGAGTTAGAGTCAAGTTATTTTGCAGTTTTATATACTAGGAAGAGATTTTTATCAGCTAGCACCAAGGTGTTTTATGAATGTTTGTAGCGGGGTATTATTATTGCTGATTATTATAATTCAACTGACAAACAATGCTTCTTTTTTTATCTGTCTAGTGAATTTACCATCTTTTCTCTGATGTGAAGTTTTCTTTAGTCTGACCTGCATTTAATTAGGAATTAGCTCAATAAGGTGCAGGTACTGCTATGATAAGACAGTCCTCTATTCTCTTGATGTTGATAAGGTTGTTACTGAGTGACTAACCAGTAAATGTTACTGATGTATAACAGTTGTCATTAAGCAGTAAAGCCTTAATAATATTGTTTGTTTGGTCTATCAGCTCTTGGGGACAAAGGTTAACCTAAATGGGGACCAAAATACAAAATGTGAACACACTCCTGATGTATTTCATGTTTACTGAATCTCAGTGGATAGCACAACTGTTAAAGAAAATTATATGTGAATAATGATAAAGAAATGAAATGTGTCCCTTTTTTATTGTTATCGATTGCTCATCAGACATTGCTCCACTGAAAACAGAAGAGTCACATATCCACTAAAGGCCGTAGCAACACTGACAGTCAGCTGACTCATTCTCAAACAAATGAGACAAATAAGTCTGTGTAATTATTAAATAGACCATATCTTAAAAAGGCATGAGCAACCGTATGCCTTCTCTAAGAAAATCACAAGCACAAGACCAGTAACAAATTTTGTCCATTCATGTATTCACAATTACTAACTGATTAGTTACAAACTGTTATGTACAATGCAGTCAAGTGACAAGCAATGTATAGTTGAAATTTAATGCCATCCCAAAATTCAGCCACTGACTATGACAAAAGCAAACAGCCATTCAAGCTATGCAACTGAACACAAAGGTGATGGTGGTTGTAAGAATGACAAGCGTGCATCTAAATGAGTGTGTTCTGTGGTGCATAAGAAAACAAGATAAACAAACAGTGAGTGGACTTGAGCTCACCTAATCCCCTCAGAGCCACAGTCCCTGTTCATCGAGTTCTCAATCATAACGCTAATACTTCATCCCCCCGCACCAAGTTTAGACACAGTAAACATGCCAAGGCACAGTGGGTACTGATGACACAGCTGAACCACGTTGTGGTAGCACTCTGTGGGTTTTTACGCTGTGCCATGTGTACAGGCTGAGGTTTGGTGCTAACCAGGAATCCCTTTGCCTCACAGAAGCTGAAAATAAGGGTTTAATATGCAAGACTACATCAGCAAAAAACTGACATACTGTTGTTTCACATGGCCTCTTACATCTCTTCCCTTCTATATGTGTTACTTTTTCATACATGTGGAAATCCCATTTAATTACAAGTTATTTTTCTACATTTAGGCTTGTCAGAAGCAACACATTCCGACAGCAGTAGGTCAGGCCTCTGTAGCAAAAGTTAGACAGGTTACCAAAGTGGAAACTGCACATAGCCAGCCTTTGTTTGGATTCTTAGGAAAATATATGAGGTCAGCATGGGAGGACATAAGATGGTGAGTAAGATTGCACCTTGTTAGATTCAAGCATTACTACAGAGGTCAGGATCTCAGGGGAAGAATGGGCAGGCATTCTTTCCATAGCTTGATTTGGTTCCTATCAAGTTGATTGGAATAATCAGAGCCTAATAGTGAAATTAAAAATCGAATCCGATCTTTGTCCTGTCACATATAGAGGGAATACCCTGATAACAGCCGCTGCAGTGCTGCAGATGGTACTCTGTTTTTATTATTCCTCCACACAGGAAAATTAGTGGATGTACTACAGAACTACAGGGTTTATATATAAACAGTGGACACAGCTGTTTGGATTATTCAGATGGGAGTGAGAGAGTGTACAGTGAAGCAGATATAAGGGATGGGTGGATAAAGTACATGAGAGTAGAGGGGGCATTAGTAGAAATAATGGCAAGGAGGGAGTGGGCAAGGAGTCACGCACACAATGGGGAGGAATTGGGGGAAAGAAAACTGCCACTGAAAAACACATGGACAGATAAACACTGGAAATCTCAACTGAAGATGCCAAAAAGCTTGGAATTTAGAGTTTGCTCTTTGGCAATTTTGGCTGCTTTACTAGTACGACAGACTATCTATTTCTTTCTGAAAAGGAAGTAATGCTGAGGACTTCAGGTGACCTTTGAAGCAGTCGTGGCATTGGAAAAAATGATAGAAATAAGGTTTTATAATGCTGTAAAACCTCACGGTAAAGGCTCCACACAGTATTTACAGTATGCTGAGAATTTCGTTACCCCCCATCAGAGCCAGGCAAGTTGTTAGCCCCGCTGCCCAGTCTTTATGATAAGCTAAGCTAACCAGCTGCCATGCTGTTGCCATGTATTTAATGCACATCTATCTTCACATCTCTTAAATAACCCTCCACATTAAAGCAGATTGAAGTATTTCTATAGAAAATATCTAAGGGGTGATACAGAGGACAAATGGGCTCTCGGAAGGAGGTTGAAGGATCTTTCGACTGGACATTTGTCCTCAAAGTTACATATTGATTCATGACCAAGGCAAATTTACAGCTGATTAACTCAGTGCAATGCTCAAAGGAATGAACGCTGTGCCATATTTTCAAATCAATGATTGACAATTTGTTTTGGGAATAGTTGGACACAGGATGGGAGTCCTGTGATATTGTGTTGTGAACTTCACTATCTGCTTGTTTGTTATTTGTAATTAGTGAAGAATTTTTTGGTGACCCAGATAGTTCAGTTGTTAATGATTTTATATTAGTATAAGAGTGAGGATGAACAAACAAAGCAGGTAATATAATCCTACAATATCAGTGTTGTAAATCAACGGTTATTGCTAAAGGACAAGGCATTTCAGTTAGATTTTTACCCAAAAAAAGTGCTATAAAGTAAAGTAATACCTACATAAGTATCGAAAATGTTTATTAGCATATTTGACTGGGCCATCAATGTTCTTCTACTGAGAGGTCCACATCATAGTGTTGCATTAAGACACAGATAAAGGCTAAGTTATAATTAGGTATTTAATGACTATGTTTTCTTGATGGCAAAGTTCCAGTGGGTAGATAGAAAATGACTGTAAGTGAACTTAAAAGTCAACTCACCAGCAGTTTTTAAAACAGTTCCAAAGTAAAAACTACAATGCTGCTATTCAGTGTGTTTAATGCTGCCTTCAGGAGATTTGTTAATTACTGCTTCTATGATTAGACTTTAAATTGAATGTGGTAGGAACAGCACTGTGGGGAGGGGATTCAGGTAAAAGTCCTGCATTGTAAATAATTATGCCTAGCAAGTACTCAACGCAGAAAAAATACACATAGGAGTGTGAAACTATCATACAGTATATTATTATTGATATGTAAGTAGAATTTTACAGTAGTAGTTTGTCGAGGGAAGCTATTTAAATGCATATACTTCTGCACATTCTAATGTTTGATGATGCATCACATCATATGTGTTGTTAAAAATATCAAGCAGGATTCGTAAAATGCACAATGATTTTCATACGTAGAATGTAGATTATTTGGATTTTGTCCTACTTCTCAGTCCATTTCACAACACTCTTATATCCCTTCTGCCGAGTTACTGCAGCACAAAGAGACTTTTGAAACAAAACAAACGGACACGTTGGGGGGGGAAGGGGGCAGGGTCACCACCAAACGACCCGCATGTGAGGTGTGTCCTTTATTTATTTATTTTTTTATTATGTGGAGTTCCTGAAGGCAGCACAGCGCCTAGGGGCTGAATGAACGGGCGGCGGCGACGATACGGTGGATGCGGGATGACAGCAGCTGCGGTGGGAGGTGCGGGGCGGGGCGGGGCGGGGCGGGGCCGGCACGAGGAAGACGAGCGCGACGTGACTGCCCCGATTGTTGTTTGTTGTGAACGGAAGTCGACGTGGTGAGTGTTCGTGCTCCGGCTCCCCGAGGGCCACACCTTTAAAGCGGAAACCCCTCGTACCTCGCTCGGGACACTATGACTATAAGTAGACGCCTGATGTCAGGCTGAGCCTTTAAAATCCGCCCAAAACAAACACACCTGTAGTAGCTGACTCCTGCAGGCTGCTCTGTGTTATGACCAGCTGGTTCTGCAGTAAACCTACCGTATGGTACTTGTATTTATCCTGGTGTTAGTGGTGTTATGTGTATAAGTACGCTACCTAACAATACAAATATTTGCCTACCTATTCTTCTACGGAGGAAAATATGCTACTTTTACTCCGGAAACATTTTTATGACAGCTATGGCTACTTTGCAGGTTAAGACTTAACACACAAAACATATAATCCCATTATAAGTTATGGTGCGTTTTTATAGGTTAAACCACCAAAGACTACATAAAATACAGTTTACATTGTAATGAGTGAGAAGGAACAGTTACATGACATACACTGGGGTCATTAAGCTGCACAAGGGCTTAGGAGATAAAACGTATGAACTTAAACCCATTATATACGTCTTCCCACAGGTGCACAATCTCTCTCTCATTTTACAGGAAAACAAATGGTTAAATTGTGGCGCTTTTAACTGGAATTTGCAACAATCGTAGGAAGAAAGCATTAGATATCAATTAATAATGAAAGTAAGAAACTTGTTGTTGTTACTCTGGAGACTCCACTGTCAAATGGGAGGAAATGGAAGTTCAAGAGCTAAAATTAGTTTTTGTCCGCAGTGTGGGAGGCTCCCATTGTGTCTCCTGGTTTGCAAACTACAGAACAACTCTCTGGAGATTAGCCTGAAACACACACACACACACACACACACACACACACACACACACACACACACACTGAGAGTCGACAGCCAAAGGCAATCTGGCAAACACTTCTGAAACAGTAACTTTAACACTTCCAACAAATCACCAAAAGGAAGAGGATCAAAACAATTAAATGTGACTATGAAAATGCTTGTGTTATTGACCCACAGCATAATTTGGGTAATTCTTATTTGAAAGGAGAGAAGAGGCCTTTTTTGCATTCATTGGCAAGGACAGAATATCAGATGCCGAGTGAGGTAGAAGTGATAGACTAGCAAGATAAGCCGTATTGATGAGGGATGGATGGAAAAATATACAAAACAGCAACAACACATTTGAATGGGGTAGGGTCAGGAAATCTGTGACATGCAGAGCAATTATTGGCCTGTACAGCAAATAGTACAGTGATGAGCCTCTGCACAATACACTGTTGCATTCACGGGGATTAACACTTGAACCAGTTTCCTCAATCAGTAAACACAAACCCACAACTGAAGTTAATCCTCAACAGCAGACAGACAAGCTTCGGTTTCCTCTGACTGTGCAATTAAAGGAAATCTTGTCAGCTCAATCTCCTGGCATTATTTTATTATCTTTCCTAAGAAATTATGTCTCTATTTGAAGAAAATGGGGGTTGTAAACATTCAAAACAAGGATGTTTGTTCACCATGCTAAGGCCCCGTTCTATCCCCTGGAAAAAGCACCTAGAAAAAATAACCATATTTTTTTCTGGAGGATGAAAGGCATCTGCAAACAACCCAAAAGAGGAATAAATTAGAGAAGAAAATAAGAAACACTGAAGGAGAGGAAAGAGAGTGTTTTTGTGTCTCCCGTCCCTCAGTGTGTCACTCAGTCACATGCTGAGCCATTTTGCCTGACTGCCAGGCTCTACTCCCTGAGTGTAATCTCTGTTGACCAGTCAGCAGAGGGAGGGAGAAAAAAAAAGATAGGAGGGCAGGAGGGCCGTGTCGCAATCTAGGTCGTCCAGCAGTAATCCCGCAGGGTGGAAGTATGTCGTGGGCATACGATGCCAAATGCTGAGTTCACCCAGCTCCTCTTCCTTGCCCTCTGTCCAGCCAAGTTCTTGTCTCATAACAAACCGCCCTCAGAGAGCTTTCAACTACAGGACTCACATGGTCTGATGTTAACTGCGAGAAATTCCTGACCCTGATAAGGACTGTCAAGTAGGGGAGGATAAAATGAATTAGAAAAAAAAAATGTCTAAGTTTGACCTCAGATCACTACTGAGCCATCACTATCTATTAGCGTAATTGTCTCATAACTCGAGTGCTGCCTAGCAACAGAAGAAAAAAAAAACAAATGTCTTCCTGTTAAATTTTTTTCAGATGACTTATGTTGCAGATACACCATATAAAAAGTCTAATGGTGAGTGAGATTTAAGATGGTGGAAAGTTTGCACTGATGTGTAAGGACAGTATCCTCTTTAAAAACCTCACCTACACCCGCATATGTGAAATCTTCAGTCAGGAATTTAAGTCTTTTAGTCTGCTCTTAGCTGTAAATATTTCACGTTAACCCCCAATACTTGCATGCTATTTAGCTAGTCTTACTAGCTACAAGTCTTGTTTATGAGGTTCATACGTCTTGTGTTGACTGTGTGTGCCATAAATTACAGCCCGTCCTTCCTGTCTTTGCTCATGAATTCTCAGTGACCTAACAGCAGTGTGTGCTGGTTGTTGCGCAATTTGTTCTCTAATTCATATGTGGGCTGTCTTAGTGTTTGTATTGTGTCAAAAGTGTGTCAGAAATTACATAAGATGGCAAACAAAAGTTAATGTGCGTTCTCTCTTCATAATCCCTGACTCTTTGCCTTCCTACTCTCACTAAATCCTATATGGTATGTTAGTTTGACTCCACCCCCCATAAACCACAAACTGTGTGTTTGAGGTTGGATAATTCATTGTATTGCACTGTTACCAGCCAAACTCCATCCGCTAGCCTTCACATTAGTTAGAGGACATTTGATTCTAAAATTTCCAGACGGTTCTATGATATCACCAACTACTGATGTGGACTAGTGACCACTAACACTCAGTTTAAATCGCGGCTAAGGATGTTCAAGCGGAGTAAGTGGGTTATGGTTCAGACCAGTCAAGCGAGCAAACAGATTGCACCTACAACATATTTGCTCAGCTCAACTTCGCCTCTGTGGTCAGTCAACTCAGTATTATGGCAATCACCAAAAAGGGTGACTGCAACCTCAGGGAACAAGGTTTAAATGTTCAAATTTAGCAACTACAGACTGAGGGGTCCTTTGTATGGTTTCTTGTGTGTGTGTTCTCATCGGCCGGTTGTAGTCTCTTCACAGATTTAAAGATGGCTTGGCGTGATCAATGAAATTTAAATAGCAGTCCCAGCATTTTAAAGAAATCCCTTTAATTGTGTTTGAGTGTGTTGACAATTATGGAATTCCAAGCTCAGCTTTGAAACACTATTCTGCCCTCTTGTGGTAATATGCTGGGTTCAAACACAAAGCAAACAATGCAAAAAATGTATAAAACATCCTGTTAACCACATTACACTGATGATAGTCTTATAAAGAGAATTTCTACTAGATCTTAATATCAACTAGATTTCCACATCTTGTCTTAACCATCAAAATAAAGCCACAAATAAATGAAAAACTCAGGACACTATAAAAAATGAGACCATTAATAGTTCTCATAAGATTTGAAAAGTGTGTCTGACTAAAGGTGTATTTTCCACTCAAAAACATAAAACATATAAAAGTGCAATTTGGAAGGAAAAACTTAATCACAAATGAAAACGTAGAGCATCATGGGTAAACGCTGGTACAGAGTAAGTGATGTAACTGCCGTGTGGGCTGGTGAAACGAGGAGCGGCTCTCGGGTAGACGCCGATTGAGGACTCTGTGTAGATGTGCATCCTTTTCATGGGCTCAGCAGCTCCGTTAGCAGCGAGTCCACGGTGTCTGTTGCCCCCTGTTGAGCAGATGGGGAAACTTCCAGCCGAGGCCTGAAGGAGGAGAGGCCCCTCAGAGTCCCAGCTGAACCTCCTCTTTGTCCCCACTTGTCCGTGTGAGGGCCAAAGCTGCTTCTCAACTCTGACTGGAACAGGGGACGGAGGAGGAGCTCCGGACGGCCGAGCTGGTGGACCGTCTCTCTTCAGGAGGGACTCGATGGAGAAGGGACTGCTGAACTTCAGCTCGCCTTTGATCTGAACATCTTTACAGGCTGAAGGTTCGGGGGAGTGGGGAGCTGAGCGGTGCTCTGATGGTCGGCTCAGCAACTCCGTTTCCAGTTTGGAGGCCAACTCAGGGAAGAGCTGCAAGATTCCTTTGAAGTGACGACGCACCATCTTCCCTGTGATCTGACTGTAGTCCAGTTTCCAGTAGTTCCTCTTACTATCCCGTGAATCTGGGACCACTGGAATCTGAAAAACACAACACAGCTGAGATGGGAGTTTGTACAGACAGAGGTTGTTTGCTCCTTAAATGACATAATTAAAATGCTCGCTTCACACATGAAACGGCTGGAATAAATACTTACCTTGACAAAACAGGTGTGGGTGGATAAACAGACCCTGATGTTGTTCTCAACGGATTTTCTGTCTTCACAGATGAGTGGTGCCATTCTGTCCATCAACTAGAAAACAGCAGGGAGAAATTTAGTTTCTAAGACCATAATTTGTGTTTCACCTTGCAACGTTCTTAGACTTAATCATAGAAACAGGTTTGGCTGTAGGTTACCTGGGTAAAAGTGAGCATCTTGCCTGGAGCGTCTCGGAGGACGACAGCGATCTTGGCCAGGTAGGTGGTGCTCTTCCTGAACAGACCTCGCTGGTGCATCTGAGCTCCAAACCTCTCGGTCCTGTTGTACATCTTGTTGTTCGCAGAGTCAAGTCCCACACACAGAGTAGAGCTATCACAGTGTCACTGAGTGCAGATGTGTACTTCAAGTGGTCGGGCCTGCATATAAGTCCTGCTGGGGCAATAGGACATTAGAGGGTGTGCAGTGCAGGTTAATGGGGACCTTTTCATGAGCAGATGAGCTGTTACTGCTGGAGGTGGAGCCAATGATCACAGGAATAATTCCTTTCCCAAACTTCATCAGCATAACTGAATGTGCTTAATTCTGATCTGCCTCTTTGTTACTCCTAATACATATTTACATAGTGATCCAGACTTTAAATAGAGCAATGAACTTCCAACATTACATGTATGTAAACATTAAAAAACATTCATTAGAGACTTTAGGATTGAAATCAGGCCTCAGTTAAATCAGACATAGGGTTTCTCTTTACAGGCATGACTCCAAGGGCAATCAGCCAGGTTTGGTTTAGAGGCCTCAGCAACATACAACGTACCACAGAAACAGCCGGAAAATGTACAAAATATTGTACTGTTACTCAAATATTAAGAGAAAATTACACAAGACACTTTTTCAGCAAGCTTGTTCCCAAATATCTACAGATGTGTGTTCATCCCTCTCTCAGTATGTGATACTGTGGCCAGTAACCATTACCTAAATGTTGTGGTCAGCCTCATTTTTGAGGTCACTGTAAGAGACAATATAAACATAAAAGGCTGGCACAATACACAATGGAGAGACACTGGCATTCCAATGAGCAATCTAATCACATTCCAACAGTTGACCCATCTTTCATCACCACTTTAAAGCCAAACCTATTGTCTATTATCCCACACAGTGAAGAAGGTGATTTGCATCAGTGATCCTCATTCAGATGCATGAACACATTACCTGTGCTAAATGCTTTGAGCAAGAACAACAGCAGAAATTGACTCAGATGAATGGATGCGATTCTGCAGGATTCCATTTTGGCCAAACACTACACCAGCTGATTTCACTTGTTTTTGATTGAAGGTTTGTTGTTAACAAGGCCTTGGGTCCGTTTCAAAGAACCAGGCTTAGTTTTCTTTACAACATTCTTGAACATAGAAAAACAGGTCAATCCAGATTGTAGGGGCTTCCAAAAAGAAATCAGTGTCGTATGTTATAAAAACTGCCCCCGACTCTTAGAGGTTTTAATGTAGAAGTGGCAAAATAACAGGACAGCATTTGTATCGGAAATCATCACATTCCTCATGTAAACTAAACTGACACAGTATCAAAACAGTTGGTCCGGTTAAGATAAAATAGGATACCATCAGAGAAACAAATTATTTATTAGCTTGGTGTTGATTATCTAATTTACTGAAAATTTTGAGAGTTATTCATTTAATAATGAAGACACAGTAGTTTTATTTCCAGTAAAAATTTGTTTCCAGAGTAAAAAAATTGATAAAATGCATATGCTAACTTTCATTAAAGCAAAAATTGTAAAGCATATTCAGTAGTTCTGAATTCAGATGAGAAAATTTATCAGGTAGATTGTTTTCTTACGCTAGTTAATATAGTGCATGTCTAACACAAGATCAGTATAAGATATAAAAAATTTACATTTCTTTCATTTGATGTTGTCAAAATGAAAATGTTTGCCTTTTTAGGAAATCGTTTCATGTAGAAATGTAATGAATGAGTGAAAACTAAAGAGGTTTGATTTAAAACCTGTTTACTGTGTGTTAGTGAAATGCTCCAGCTTTCTGCTCAGTCCAGTGAAAGTGATCTAAACTCAGATGAGGTGAAAATCACTGGAATGTGACCAAAGGTTTCTCCAGTCAAAAGCACACTTTGTTGTAAGCGTCACATTTCGGTGTTTTCTCACCTTGTCTATTACAGCCTTTGTGTGCAAAAGTGATTTACTTGTATTTGAAGCAGCACTCTGGTTTCTTCTAGATAGTTGTTATTTATTCTTTAAGTGAATGAATAAATTCCAAATATTACAGAAAGGGAAAATATTGCTTGATAAATTCAAAACTGCCTATAAGTAATAGGAGCTATTGAGTCACGAGAATTCCCTGATGCCCCTGACTCAATACCAGACTTACAAAGAGTCCTGTTTAAGCTTATGTTGACCTAGTACAAAGAAATTTACATGAGAAGTTGCTTTTGGAACAATTATAAATATCACACCAGAGCTTATTTGAGACTAGGAATAATAAATGTCAGAGCAATTTCTTTATAGCATTATCATCATCAGCCCCCATTAATCCCCCTAACCTTTTTGAATACTTTCCCCTGATATTATTGAAATGAATTAATGAATTCAAAATATTACAGAAAGTCAAAATATAGCTTGATAAATTCAAAACTGCATATAGATAATCGGAGCTACATTAGACTGTGTAAGTAGCCAATATTTGACAAAGAGTGCCAAGCATCTTTAATTCTTTATTAATCGATTCACTGCCGGTTCAATACATGAAAATTTTGAAAATCAGTAAATGGCACATTTTTATACAAGTCAAATGTTTTTTTGTATGACAGATCTGTATTTTATGACAGTAATGCGGCAATATGCTGATGTGTCCACTCTGACCTGAAACCCTGCACATAGAACCATCCTTTTTCACTGGAAGTTTATTTGATATTTTTCTTTAGATTTTGGTTATGTTGTGAATAGTCATAGTATAAATTGGATAACAAAAACATTTAAGTAAATCAGTTGTACAATGCCTCAAAACAAAACTGGCAAACCCATGCAGAAAAATGTAATGATTTAAATGTTGATTTTACACTAATTTTGGTTTCTATATTTAAAAAAAACAGTTTTTAATCTTGTGTTATTTGATGTTTAGGGAACAAATGGATAAATGTTTCCCCCCATTGTGAAGATGCAGATAAAACTCTCAGAGCATCCAAACAGTTATGCTGATGACGTTTGGGAAAGGAATTATTCCTGTGATCATTGGCTCCACCTCCAGCAGTAACAGCTCATCTGCTCATGAAAAGGTCCCCATTAACCTGCACTGCACACCCTCTAATGTCCTATTGCCCCAGCAGGACTTATATGCAGGGCTGACCACTTGAAGTACACATCTGCATTCAGTGACACTGTGATAGCGCTACTCTGTGTGTGGGACTTGACTCTGCGAACAACAAGATGTACAACAGGACCGAGAGGTTTGGAGCTCAGATGCACCAGCGAGGTCTGTTCAGGAAGAGCACCACCTACCTGGCCAAGATCGCTGTCGTCCTCCGAGATGCTCCAGGCAAGATGCTCACTTTTACTCAGGTAACCTACAGCCAAACCTGTTTCTATGATTAAGTCTAAGAACGTTGCAAGGTGAAACACAAATTGTGGTCTTAGAAACTAAATTTCTCCCTGCTGTTTTCTAGTTGATGGACAGAATGGCACCACTCATCTGTGAAGACAGAAAATCTGTTGAGAACAACATCAGGGTCTGTTTATCCACCCACACCTGTTTTGTCAAGGTAAGTATTTATTCCAGCCGTTTTCATGTGTGAAGCGAGCATTTTAATTATGTCATTTAAGGAGCAAACAACCTCTGTCTGTACAAACTCCCATCTCAGCTGTGTTGTGTTTTTCAGATTCCAGTGGTCCCAGATTCACGGGATAGTAAGAGGAACTACTGGAAACTGGACTACAGTCAGATCACAGGGAAGATGGTGCGTCGTCACTTCAAAGGAATCTTGCAGCTCTTCCCTGAGTTGGCCTCCAAACTGGAAACGGAGTTGCTGAGCCGACCATCAGAGCACCGCTCAGCTCCCCACTCCCCCGAACCTTCAGCCTGTAAAGATGTTCAGATCAAAGGCGAGCTGAAGTTCAGCAGTCCCTTCTCCATCGAGTCCCTCCTGAAGAGAGACGGTCCACCAGCTCGGCCGTCCGGAGCTCCTCCTCCGTCCCCTGTTCCAGTCAGAGTTGAGAAGCAGCTTTGGCCCTCACACGGACAAGTGGGGACAAAGAGGAGTTTCAGCTGGGACTCTGAGGGGCCTCTCCTCCTTCAGGCCTCGGCTGGAAGTTTCCCCATCTGCTCAACAGGGGGCAGCAGACACCGTGGACTCTCCTAATGGAGCTGCTGAGCCCATGAAAAGGATGCACATCTACACAGAGCCCTCAATCGGCGTCTACCCGAGAGCCGCTCCTCATTTCACCAGCCCACACGGCAGTTACATCACTTACTCTATACCAGCATTTACCCATGATGCTCTACGTTTCTGGCTGTGATGTCTTTTATTTTTAATAACATGATAGTTTTTCGGAGCACTTTGTTTTTAATAAAATATTATGTTACGAAAAAGAATTCTGTATTTGTCTTATGTAAGAATGCAAAATGATAGACAGCAATCCACTGATAGAATCATTCCCTGATGCCCCTGACTCAATACCAGACTTACAAAGAGTCCTGTTTAAGCTTATGTTGATCTGGTACAAACAAATTTACATGAGAAGTTGCTTTGGGAAAGATCATGAATATCACACCAGAGCTTATTTGAGACTAGGAATAATAAAAGTCAGAGCAATATCTTTATAGCATTATTTTCATAAGACCCTATTAATCCCCCAAACCTTTTTGAATACTTTCCCCTGATATTATTGAAGTGAATTATAAATTCAAAATATAACAGAAACTCAAAAAGCTTGATAAATTCAAAACTGCAAATAGATAATAGGAGTTATATTAGACTGTGTAAATAGTCAATCTTTGACAAAGAGTGCCAAGCATTTTTAATTCTTGGTTAATCAGTTCATTATAGGTTCATTATAGCCTCTAATATTCTTTATTTAAGGTGGCTGAAGTAAGCATTACAGACTAATTCCAGAAGTGAGTTAGTCAGGTCTGAGTTACTTAGACTGCAGTAAGTAAAAAGGACAATTGCTGGAATAGATGAGGTGACAAGCACTGGAATGTGGGTGATTACACAAGTATATTGCCGTAGTTTGTATTTAGAAAGCTCTTTGGCTGAATTCCACTTGTCACCTCGTCTGAGCTTCAGTATAGTAATTCAGAGGAGAAACATGTATGAGTCTGTGCTGTGTTGTGTGAAATGAAAACTAGCAGATATATGGGCACAGAATTGTTCTATGTTAATTTAGATTAAATATGAATTTAGCAAAAATACTTTAACATATTCCTACAGTTACAGGAGCAGCAGTGGTGGAAAGTAACAAAGTACATTTAAGGTATTTGTACTTTATTACAGAGGGAAATATACCCTTTACTCCACTACATTTATCTGACAGATTCAGTTACTGGTTACTAATTAATGCAGTGGCTAATGGGTACTCTTACATTTCAAATTTTCAGTACATCTTGCTGATAATTACCTTGAATGTATGACTCTTTACAGGTCATTTTTACTACATTAGCTTAACTAAAGACTTGGAGCGTTTCTTCCCCTTCCACTGCTGAGGCACAGTGGTAGAATTTGTCGGAAAGTTTGAACAGAAAGTAACACAATGAACAAGGACACCCTATTAACTCCATTAAAATGCTTGTCCTATCGGGTAGGCATAGCTACAGTTGGAAACCAAGAATATTCAGCTGCTGGACATGATAAAATGATGCTGTGTATTACAGAATGAGAATATTAGAGAATCCTGGATAACGGCAAGTGAGTATAATATTAACTTTTGAGTTACATCAGTGTCTTACCAATACTATTTTGTAATTTTTTTTTTTTTTTTGACACGAAAGCTATCATGTCAGGTATGGAGACATCACAGCCAGAAACGTAGAGCATCATGGGTAAATGCTGGTATAGAGTAAGTGATGTAACTGCCGTGTGGGCTGGTGAAATGAGGAGCGGCTCTCGGGTAGACGC
Organism: Istiophorus platypterus; assembly: GCA_016859345.1. Classification (NCBI taxonomy): domain Eukaryota; kingdom Metazoa; phylum Chordata; class Actinopteri; order Istiophoriformes; family Istiophoridae; genus Istiophorus; species Istiophorus platypterus. The sequence goes on along the minus strand of CM029127.1, from coordinate 10,048,100 downwards.
CGATTGAGGGCTCTGTGTAGATGTGCATCCTTTTCATGGGCTCAGCAGCTCCGTTAGCAGCGAGTCCACGGTGTGTGTTGCCCCCTGTCGAGCAGATGGGGAAACTTCCAGCTGAGGCCTGAAGGAGGAGAGGCCCCTCAGAGTCCCAGCTGAAACTCCTCTTTGTCCCCACTTGTCTGTCTACAATTCAGGACCTCTTGTTCCCTCAATTTCTTTTTTTCAATCATTTTTAGATTAAAAAAAAGAACTGTTTCAGTTCTGTCTCTATTGGTGATGTAAACAAAAATAATATTTCTGCACAATTGTGACTTATCACTACATGGAAAAAGACACACAACAGTTAAAAAAAATGACTTAGTAATTTGTGTAACTATTCAAAAATGATTATACTTGCATAATAAACCACATTTATGCACATGAACAGCTATTATATTGTTTTAATTCTCCAGCATAATTTTTGTTAATTATTTTTGCATATTAACATTTCATGAATGCAATAACTGAAGGTTTTTCTGGGCTCTACCCTCAAGGAATTTAGATTTGAGCCTTAAATACCTTCATGATGCAAATGCAAATGTATAATGTACATTTACTGACAATAATATTTCAATGTATAAATAATTGTTGTCAATTAACAGAAAATCAGTCTAGACTTCAAAATTTGATCCTTATCCTAGAAAAACTGCGAAAAGATGACGCACAGCTTGAAAAAATTATCAACGTTCCTAATGTTTCAGTAAAATCAGCATAGTTAAGGCTCTCATGGGTTGTCGAATGCTGTTGGTTTGAAGCCTATAGGCAGACAGCACATCAGTTAATCCTGTAGATATGGTCTTGTCATCAAAAGTCCTCATTAACATGGAATACACACTTTGACTCTAATGTCCTACTGAAGTTCTAGACCAGTATTCAGAGCCTGTAATGAAGGATCATTTGCAAACAAGCTCTGTGAATCTACATTAACAAGAACTCCTTTTTAGTATGTGGATTTTTTTTACAATTTTTTTTTGCCTTTGTTCCCACCTGATTTATACAAGTACTGAAATACTATTGAAGCTATGTGACCATGATTTTTTTGCTCGCAACTGTTGTTTGGGGTTTTAGTGATCTAGTTATTAGATTTCCTTTTCTTTCTGCTTATCTTAACTTTTACAGGAGTGTCAGCTAAATGTCAAAGATGTGAGCTTAAGTTTGAAAAGCTTCTATTGTGGTAACTGTCCTTCACTTGATAATTAACTGTAGTTGATGAATAGGTCAAAAAGCAGCTTTTGAGGATTGGAAAACTTTGAACGTGCTCAGAACGAATCTGCCAAGTACTGTTTATGAAATATACAAAAGCTTCCATCAATTGAATAAGTCGAGTACCTTCAGGCTGATTGTGTCAACTATGCACTGCTTAAATGTTTCTGACATAATCGACAGATGAAAAAATACAGGAACCAGGAACCTTGGCAATAATGACGTCACAGTATTGAGCCCTTCTCCTGACTTACAAAAAAATCCTTTGACCGAAATTCACAATCAGAACAGCCTGTGCAATGACGAGGAATTAAATGGGTTGATTAAAATAAAGTGTTTTATTCAAGGTACTGACAGACATGAGTTTGCCTTTAAGCACATTTTACTTTGTATTTGAAATGAAGGTTGTGGTTCTTTCAGCTCACTGAACAGCGGTCAGATGTTTTTTGGGGTCAAATGATGCTGTTGAGATCCTTGTGGCACAATGAAAAGCTCTTTTATTTTAATTATTGGATATTCCCTACATTAATAGAATCAATGCTTAACTAATTTCTTCACTAATGTAAGCCCTATCACTTTATCAATAGAATCTACAAAATACTGTTGTACATACACAAACTGAGAGAATCACAAACTGAGAGAATCCTTTACAATCACACTCTCCAAAAACATCTGATTAAATGGCAGATCGGTCATGTAGAGGGTTGCATTCTTCCCTTTTACACTCCAACAGTACTTGGAGTTCGGTGTACAAACTGAAAAGTTTTACATAGTCCTTATTGCAAAACACTCCTTCAATGCAGGGACAGCCTTAGGAAATCACATTTTTACACCAGTTTTACTTTTTTTCATTCGAGGCTGCATTAGTCGATAATTCTGACCATTTCTAATTACAAATGCAAAAGAAGCAACACAGTCCCTCACAGCTGAGACGAAGGAAGCACAACCTTTAGGACACTGATCGTCCTCTTAATGGGGAAGCAAAACCGTGATCTCTTCAACTACAAGTTAAACTTCGTTAGGAAAAAAAAAGAAATCCTTAAAATTTTAACGGCACATCCATATTTCAGTTGCGCCCGTAGCTCAGATTTGTGAACCCGTTGTGCTTACCAAACCTACCTCATTTTAAACTTGTATGTAATATAGGTGTATATTTTGTCTGATTTATCAACTGACCTCATCATTTGAGTGCAGATATTGACCTTGAGTGGCAACTCAAGAACAAAAATGAGCACTTTTATGACCAATACTAGAATTTCGATTAATTAAATTAATGTCAAGATAGTGTGGTGCGACTAATTTTACATAACATACCCTTTGGAAATCTGAGGTCTGTCTACTTACTAACAAAACATTAACTTCATCATACCCAAGAAGGAAAGACACAGCACAGCACTGAATGAAATAAAATGCCATTTTATTGTTCAGCCGTGTCATAACCTCGTCTCCAAAATAACCACAGCAGGACTACAACTGTTTCGTCAACCTAGCTACCCTTGATAGCACATAAAACTGAGTTTTATTAGACCACCAATGATAGCGTTAAAGACTTTCTATCAGACATCCAATGATAGCATACAAAATAGTTGTTAACCTACCAGTGATACTGTATATAAAACACTTGTCTCTAGATTTATCCCCAACCCACCCTCAATTTCACCCATATCCCTCTTTAGAACATTTGTGACACTGACATATTTTATGCTTAAACAAGCACATATTAAGAATGCATAATTCTCCATATCTGAGATTATAAAAAAAACTACACAATGTTACACTTTAAGTCAGAGTACAATTCAACTGATTATTAGTGTTCTACACATTCCGCCATAAACCAAAGGAACATTGTATAATATCACTATAACTTAACACTACATGTAATATACGTTTAAAAAAAAAAATTACAAATGATTAGCATTGAAGAGAAAATGAAGATGGCTAGTGCGAAGGCAAGCTGGGTCAGTACCATAACAGAGAATGAGTAATACAAAAAGAAATAAAAAAATAGAATAAGAAAATAGAAACAAAAAAACTGATAAGAATACAGGCAAGGCTAAAACGTTAAATGTGTTTCAAACTTTTAGGATCCACCTCATGTGCACTCATCCATATAGGTAACCTGCTCCAAGACCTCCATTGTGTGATACCACATCTCTGATGATTTAACTCTCTCTTTTCCCCGTTTCGACTTGCTTTAAACATTCCTGTGGCAACCATCTTCTTTGTTTTCTTGTGTCAGGCACTTTCCAAGACCCCTTATTCCTCTCTTTACCTTCAACAACTCTACAGGCCAATCATAATGCTGCTTCAGACAATACAGGCCAATCACAATGCAGGTTCTATTAGAATACAACTGCAAAAGAGCAAAGGACAAAAATATGAATAATTGTATTGCCATTAATATCAATACTCTATTTACTGTAAACAGACAGAATGTTCTGTGGAGATCTGTCTCACCATTCCTACAGGTCAGTGTCAAACCAGGCCAGCTGGTTGCTGTCCATCAGGTCCTGGGTGTGGCCGAGGTCTGGCAATGGGTCAGTGTGGTGGCCCAGGTCGGGCAGAGTGTCAGTATGGTAGTCAGCACCTTCCATCATGGGGTCCAACAGGGTGTCCTGGCCATAAGCTGCTGGGTAGGCCCGGTAGGCTCCATCTGAAAGGCAAAAACAAACACTTTTATGACTGCCATAAGACCTCCACATCACACAAACGCTTACATGTATTATATATTGAGCGGTCTTTATCAACATGAGTTTTTCCTTCATAACTCTAAACTGGGAGGGAGGGGGGCTCTACTGAAAATAACGCTATTGTTTTTTCTCAAAATACATTAGATACAGCCACACTGTACATATAAGGGTTAAGGGACAGGGTGGGGATTTCGTTAGAGATAAAGCAGTTATTCACCATCCTGCCTGTAAGCCAGAGGGTCCCCCTGAGCTCCCATATCCAGTCCCAGGTCTCCAGTCTGTTATAAAGGCAAAAGAGTGATGAGTATTAGTCTGTTTGAGTCAGCCCTTGTGGAGAAGCAAATTTCTCTGCCCCATTTCTATACCACTTATTAACTGTATACCAGATGTAATATAAAATAATAACTAATTTGGTCACCTTTTCATGGTGAAGACAGTTGTATGTGGTTATAGTTTATTTGTTTGATTATCAATATGTATGGGTACCTCATTCCAGGCCATAGGTTCAGTTCGGAACAAAGAGCTGGTCAGCTCCACTGACAGACGTTTCTTGTAGTCCTGGGGCTTGTCCTCAGACATGCGGAACAGGACAGCGGCAGCATAGGTTGCTACAGGGGGGAATGCACAGCGGTAAAGGTCAAGTAACTGTCACTGACCATGGCAATCATAAATGTGCGAGTAGTCTTTTTCCATGAATGTTTACTCACCAACACCTTCATTGCGGGAGTGCAGCAGCTCAGTGAGCGGTGCAGTGGCTCCTTCAGCTTCGATTGCCTCAGCAGCTTCCTTGTCTTGTGCCAGTTCACACAGGACACCAGCTGCCACACGCTGGATATTCTCCACTGGAGAATACAGTAACTGCAGATGGTAGAAATTTGATAAAGACAGGATGTAGTTGATGATAGGCATATTGTGGCAAAGAGAAGAATAAGGGAGACGAGATAAATCAAAGTTGGCTAGGTATTTCAAACACTGTCCCAAAACTATTTAAATGCTGAAATAAAAGTTTTAAACTGCAAAAGACATTTACATGAAGCTGATTAAGTATTTTAAGAGTTTATCTGTTGTTATAAGATTTCCAATTAAAGGGTTTAGCTTTACCTGGACAAAGAGTGGAATGGTGTTGAGCCCTCTGATGACAATTCTATTGTGGACGTCCCGGGCCAGGATGTGCAGAGCTCCTGTGCAGCCTTCCACTATTTCCTCCATACGAACACCCTCCTATATGTGTTTGAGGGAGGAAAAAAAGGAAATCATACACAAAAAAACACGTGAATATTTAAATTCAAGTTTGAGGGGTTGTTGGCTTGGTTAACTACCACAAACTGCTGCTGGTTGCCTCCCATGCTGGTGCGCCTCTGGGTGTCCTGGTGAGCCCGGACAAGCAATTGGACCAGGCGGGGGATGGCTCCCTGTTCCCGCAGAGCACTGTGGTTGGCTGGGCAAAGAGCCAGGTTCCGGATCAGACCAACTGTGGCCTAGATCAGGGGAAATTTAATACAGTATGTTAGGCTATAAGTGAATCCCGCTGATCAACAATGCAAGTATATGCAGGGTTTATCCTCAATGATTTCATTAGTCTTTGAAAACTCAGCAGGTGTGAAGATATGAAATGGCTAATGACCTTGATTAGTGGCCAGTGGGACGGAGGGTGCAGGAGTTTGACCACCACAGGCAGGCCGTAATGAAGACGCACAGCATTCTGGGCCATCTCAGCATCCTGGTGGCGGGAGGTCAGGTGACGAAGGGCACAGACTGCTGGCTCTGTGATGTCCTCCCTGTCACCAGCCCGAAGCACTGTTCGCACCAGAGCCTCAATGCCTCCGACCTAACGAGATGAGAGTAATCAGGGGACTACACTGTTGTTGCGTCAAAAACATAAGACACTAGGCATAGAATTTAAATCAGAATACACAATCTAGAGTCAACAGATATTACTACTATCACCTACCTGGCACACCATGAGTTTGTTACTATAGTTGTTGCAGGTCAGGTTGGAGAGGATGCCAGCAGCACATGTCACAACATTGATGTCATCACTCCCCAGCAGCTGGACCAGGGTCCCCAGGAGACCCTCCATTCCCTCCTGGAATGAGCATAGGAGAAAGTGGTAGGGAGAGTTAAAAAAAAAGAAAGAAAGAAAGAAAGAAAGAAAGAGAGAAAGAAGGGAGGAGGCATGCATGTGTTCTCTTTAATTTTGTATACTGAGATGCTTTTTAATTTATCATTCTATTGATTAGTGAGGAGTAAAAAAAACAAAACAAGGTCTACTGTATATAATTTATATCTAGTTATACTTTTTAAAATAAAAAAAATCATAAAAGTCAGTTTACTGCAACAGATGTGTTTTTGATACATATTTAACACATTAATGAATAAGAAATAGTTGTCAACACTGAACCTGGAGCTTATAAGCCCTTAGGCAATTGTGACCACAGAGTGAATTTTACCTGTTTAGTGGCAGCGTCTGACAGATTCCTCAGGGTCCAGAGGCAGTTCTGGACCAGACGCTGGCTGGGGTCTGTCAGGTGAAGCCCCAGGGCCTGCATGCCACCTATATACATGGGCAAAAGTAAAACAAACAAATTCATTACATCAGATCACTTTCATATTAGAAGCAAACAACAACTACAAAATGTATTTAAGATCTGTAATAATACCCATGACTGTATTACAATGAGTTAGACCGGAAAATTAATATTTATGCCTTTTTCACTGTATTGTATTTCCACTCCATATCCATTTTCAGATACGTACCAGCCTCTACGATGGCAGGTTTGTTGCTTGAGCAAACAGAGAGCACCTTGAGCACTCTGCTTGTGGTCCACAGCAGTTTCTCATATGTGAATGTCCTCATGATGTTGACCAGGGCTTGGGGACCACCACTGGCCAGAATGATCAGCTAAAACCAAGACAATTTTATGTTTATATATGCTGCAAGCCACTGCCAGCCCAGTGTTGTAAGCAGACATGTGAAGGACTTCTAAACCCGGCTAAAATGAGTGAAAGTAAATGCATGCATAAATAAGCTGGTGTTCTAATACCTTGCTTTCCTGGTTGCCATATGCCAGGATCTGCAGGCAGTCAGTAGTGATTGCCAGGAACTTGACGTTTGTGTTAGACAACAGAGCCACCATCTTCTGCAGTCCTCCAGCCAGGCGCACTGCCATCTTGGCCCCTTCCTGATGCAACAAGAGGTTGTGGAGTGTGGTGATGGCATAGAACAACACACTGTCCACTGGTGAGCTGGAAAAAACATAAAAAAAAAAAAAACATTGAAAAAAAACTTTACACCTTTTTTCCTGATAAAATATACACAATTTAAAAAAAAAAAAAAAAAAAATCACTCACAAAATGGAAGGTTTTCCTACATTAGGCATAATGACAAGATAGCAAGTTTTTGTCAAAACTCAGCCCAGCAGATGACAGCCATCAATCAAGCTTACACACAGTACATATGCTTGATGGTAAATAATCAGCGCAGAAAGAGTACAGTACCGTCGGAGTCTGATGAACTCAGATTTCACATCAAGTATTGGATTAAGTTCTGAAGAAATCTTGGGGCACTCTATCTGGTGAGTACCCCTTCCATTTTAGTTACTTTCTTAAATTCAAAATGTTGAGCTCCTTCGCTACCTTTCACTGCCTAGATGAGCACAGGCATTCCACTTTAAACAGCAAAATGTTACCAGTAGCTTTTTTCAGGATTCTTGATCAGTGCCAGGTTAAGTTTAAGAACAATGATGAAACTCACAAACAACAAATAAAGAAAAAACCTGTCCTCATTGAATGACTTGCTGATCTGACCTGCAAATCACAACCATGGTACAGACATCGGCAAATTACTACTCATTCTTTGGAGTGCTGTACCAGTCCAGGGTGACAAAATCTGGGTATTCAAAATCTGTACTAACAATCTGACATTGAAGGTACAATTAACATACTGGAAAAACATGTAGGAGCACACAAAGCAAAACATAGAAACTGGGAACTTTAAAGGACTTTATAATTTAAACCATTACTACATTTTAAAAGGACTTTTTTTTACTCAGGATAGGAAGATAATCCAAGTTTCTACCTGCATCCAAATCTATTCAGGGATCAGGCATTTTATCCCCTCTCATGCTATTGTTGTATCCTGCATTTGAAGTGTGGTGATGTGATTCCAGGTGCAAATTCAAAACAGACACGTGACATCTAACAGGCTGCAACTTGCCAGCCAGCAAACTGTTTTGGCTGTGTCTTTTGGCTTTTGAAGCCCAATACAAATAAAATACGGGACAGAAGGCTTTCAACAGTTCCAAATTGAGATGCGGGGTATTCTTTTCTTTGGGAGTCTAACTTGTTGGTGAGGATTTGGAGCTGGTTATTTCAGATTTCACTGTTATGTCATCTTGTTTTGCTCATATCAAAACAGAGTGATTAATAAAGTTTTGATCTACCAGTCTAATTGTATAGTCAAATTCTTGCTGGTTTGAAATGTGGTTCTCTGCATGTGATGGTTGGCTGACTAGGAGAATACTTAATGAGAGCTATACCATTACCTCTGTTTGTTGTTATTTGCAGTTGACTTATTATGTATTTAATCATGATTGATGGAGTCATAGTGTAGCAGCAGAGTATGCTTTTACATTATCAAACTTTGTACAGCCTTCACCATCAAAGCAGAGCAAAATTAATTAAAAAAATATATAAAAGAAGAGATTGAGTGTCTGGGGCAGTTTTGAAGATACAATATTAACCTTAGGTTTAGGGTCAGGTTGGAGTTGAGGTTCTGACTACTACATGTTGGGTGTATGTTAGCATCACAACACATTTTAGTTTAATTCATTGCCATATATGCCTATACAGCATTGCAGCCTACTGGATATATCTGAGCCTAAAATAAACATGTCGTACTAGTTAGCAGCCAACGGAACAGGACAGAGCTTAATTCAAAGTCTGTAAAATGGTATTAAACCCTGCCTTATGAGTAACCATTCAATGCCATAGGACAATATTCTAAAAAAGCTGAGCTACAAGGAAATCCCACAGAAAACTCTTCGATCAAACCACTCTGCAAAAAAACCCAAACACAAACCACTACAAGAAAGTTTGTTTTTTCTTCTCTGTATATTGCCACAATTTCTCCAGTTTCTTACCCTAGCATCTTGACCAGGGCAGGGATGCCTCCAGATTTGAAAATTGCAAGGAGCCCCTCACGATGGTGAGAAAGGTTGTGCAAGGTGCCAGCAGAGCAGCGTGCTGTCTCTACATCACCAGTGTTCTGCATGGCACGAACAACTGCCGAAACCATTTGTGGTGAACGCATCAGGGCATGGCGTGATGCCTCCTTCTTTGACAACTGGTGGACCATTACAGCTGCTTTATTTACAACAACCTAGAACAGAGATGATGTTTGTCAGGGATACATGATTTAGAAGGGGAAAAACTGCATTGCTAATAACTTACATGATACCAGAAGTTATTCAACAGGTACTACTTTAATTTTGTAGTTGCTTGAGAGTGTGATCATGAACAATTTTTCAATCATTTGTTCACACACCTGGTCTTCATCATTGAGCAGCTTGGTAAGCTCAGGAATGGCACGAGTGGCCAGCTCAGCATCATCTTGATAGTTTATAAGGTTGACAACAGCATGCTTCAGCATCTGAGAGGGCTCTGCCAGGCGCTGAACTGCTGTTGGGTGGGCAGCATCCAGCTGAGTGGGTGGGATCTGAATGCCCTCCTCCAGGGTCTCGGGGAACATGGCAGCACGTACACGCTGGGCCCGAGTCATGGCATAACCCTCAATGTCTGGAAGTATTGCAATTTGACAATAAATACCATGAGATCATTAATTTGTCAGTCCCCTAAGAGTTTGCCACACCATAGTAGATATCTTGATGTTATAAATCTGACGATATGTATCAGTATCTCGCATACCTGTGGCCTCAGGAGTGAAGGGCTGGTTGAACTCCCAGTCGTAGAGAGTTGGATCATCCTCCTCAGCATCAGGGTTCCCCTTGCCACTGAGAGATGGTGCAGTGGTTGTGACCCCAGACTGGATGCCTGAATCAAGGTAGGACTGCTGCTGCCACTGGCTCACAGCAGCCTTACTGTCTCCCATTGCCATGTCCAACTCCATCAAATCAGCTGGACATTAAAAAGTGTGCAACAAGGTATGACAGATGAGGAGAGGAATAATTAACTTTCTTTCTCACTATAAGCCAAGGATATCTTTTTTTTTTTTTTACTAGAAATCTTAAGGCGTTATCTTAACATGCAAAATCTTTAGATGTAGAAATTAAAGTGTTGGCAGGTAGCTGTCAGGAAAATCAAGAGGAACACATGAAATGAGACCGTGATTAAAACATGTAATCCCGTTTCTAAGGAAATCGATAGAACAGAACAAATATCAAAGGAAAAGCTTGTGTTCTTCTTTGTCTAATACCTACAGGCACTAAACGTAAATTGAAATATGTAAACATGAAAATCCTATCACAATCAACAGATTTGTTTTACCCCTTAAGGATAAACTCAGATCTAACAAAAAACAATGATAATTACTTGGGATAATGTGACATGTGCTCACCTAGCTTCCATTTTTCCCAGTGCCTCAAGGCTTAGAGTATTTAATTTACTCGTGTACAAATTCTTACATTCTTATATACGCACAGAAAGGATAAACTCAGAATGACCGTGTTCATATTAGGACAGAACTAATTTGTATTAAAAAACAAACAGTGTGCGATTAAGTTTTTCATACTTACACTGGGTAGCCATTGTTCTTGCCTGCCCTCAGCCCGCACAGCAGAAATGTCTGTGTAGAACGAAATAGGTACACAGGGGGGAAAAAAATAAGACAACTCGCACTCAACCTTGACTTTTCGGTCGGCGAAGCCAAACGCAATCGTGCCTGTTTATGCGTTTCCCCCTACGTGTTCTCAATAATAAAACCGCTGTCCTCTGCGCTACCTGTGCCAGCTCCCTCCGGCTCAGACGCCTTGTTTGGCTCACTAACGTTGGCTGCGGAGGGGAAATGCCGAGCCTCCACCTCCAGCCGAGGGAGCGAAGCGGTGGGTATTTCCAGGCCAGCACGAACACAATTCACCATTGAGCAGCAAAGAACATCAAAGGCATATTTCTCCCCCTCCCCCTACCACGGCCAAGTTCCGACCTCGCAGCTTGGGTTTCAAATGAGAGAAACTACCCCCTCCGCCCCGCAATCACTTCCATGACTCCTCCTCCCCTGGTGGCTCTTAACTACGAGCATAACAAGCTGCCTAATAAAAAAAACAAAACTAAACTACAACAACGTTTAAACCGATCGCGGATCGTGTTTTATTGACATGTAATCCGAGACCGAGACGCTAGCGCGTTTTAGCCTCCGATTGCTAGCTAACAGGTTGGCTAGCTTTACCTTGAGGGGCTGGCTAGGCTAACGTAACGTGCGTAGCTAACCCCCTCCGCTCGTTAGCCGACTAGCTAACATAAACAAACACGGCTCGGAGCCGCACTCACCGAGTCCAAATGCGTAAGACCTGTCCCGGGGAGAGAGGGGGGGGGGGCGACCACTAATATAAGCCCTCACCGTTACATATCAGTTCATCGTCGGAATCGTGACTTTCAAAACGAGCCCCGCGGATGTTTAATTCTGGTTTGCCTGGCTCGGCTCGGCTCGGCTCGGCTAGCCAGGACGTCTAAAAAAAAAAAAAAGTAGATCCAAGCGCCACCGTACAAAACCTGCTGCGCCGCCAGCCGAATCAGAAAACCCCACCGGAGCCCCCTCCCCGGGCAAAGATGATTTTCTTTGGCCAAACGTTCGCCGCCGCGCCGCAAAACACGTCGCACAAGAGCCGTTGGCAGACGCGCCGCATTTACCAGAGTCGAGCGGCTCCTCCGTGGTTCCTGTCGGGAGATTTTTTTCCTCCTTTCTCTTGGCTGAAAAATAGGGAAAAGGGCTGCTAGGTGAACCACCCGTAAGAGTCCGAACCACACCCGCTGTCGCTCCGCCGAAGATGTTGCTTCCGCCTGTGCGATCGAACATCAAGATGGCGAGGGGGGGGGGGGACACGGTATTCTGCCGCAGTAGAAAAAAATAGGGCGCCATTTTAAAGTTTCGGCACCCAAAACTATTATTTCGCAGTTGTTTTCAGACGCCGACGCGTTTTCGCCTCACGGGAGGCAGAGCTTTTCAATGCTTAACGTTTTTCCACCGACGTGGACGGAGGATGTGCGGTAGTTATTGCCCCGGTGGTCCGGTGGAGGGGAGGGCGAGGTGCATTCACCAGGCAGGAATGTGATTCATGGGCTGCTGCGATATGAGGCTTTAATTGACATGCAGATGGGTCAGGGACGCAAAATTTAGCCCAAACGCATCATTCACCCGTTCATCACGATGAAGTCTTCATTTGGCAAACAGGAGATGGGGTCTCTAGTCAACCGTTCCTCTCATCCACTTTTCACAAAGTGACATGCTGGTTAAATCTGGACTTATTATTTTGCAAGTGATCAGCTGCAGTGGTTAGAGGAAGAAGAAGGAAAAAAACAAAGAAACCCTGTACTGTTAAAAGTCATGACTGAACTTAAGTTGTTTTGTTTTGTTTTGTTTTTTTTTTAATGGAAACCCATAATTTGATTCTGTCACATAAAAGTGCCATTAATTGTAACTAATGTAACTGTAAATTGTAATTAATTAATGTAAACATTAATTGTAAGAAAAAACATGCTATTGTCACAATAACATGATGCTGTGTTGTGGTTCAAATGGCATTTGATAATTCGTCTCCATAGTTGTTTTTGTGGTGACATGAGCTTCACAGTTTCTTACGACTGAGTTCAGTCCTTCACTTAGTAATGGAAAGCTCGAAGTAAAACTCAGACATGCTTGGCTATACATAATGCACATGATAAAGTAGTGATAAAAGGCTTTAAAACATTGTGTATGTTGGCTAACTGTAATCTAATCGCAGTGCAAATGCGGGTATAACCAGAGTCAGATATCTATAATCTAGCATCTACTTGAGCTCTTAGCATTACATACACACAAGCATCACAATAATTGGTTAACCAATAGGAAAGCTAAATCTGACCTATTACTATAGCTAAATGACAAGCAAATATATTGATCGGAATTCAAATGAAAGAAATCGAAACAGAGTAAAGTTTCATGCACGGTATAGTGCATGTTCATGTGTCTGACACGTGCCATAGACCAGAAAAGGTCAAAGTCCAAAGTGTAATAGGGGAGCATATTGTTACTGCAGGAAATGGAAATTTATGGTCATTTATTATACCACAACGATCTGTTGAAACGCCTTATATTCATATCATATATCAGTGAGGGAGAAAATGTGTAGTAGGCTAATGCAAGGATTATCAGTCACACGTTTACAAACAGTATAAATAAATTCAGAGGACAGTAATTAGACCACATGCGACCAGAACAAATGAAAGTGACAGAATAATTTTTCATAAATTTCTAATGATGACATTTGACATGATGTTTTATAACTGCAATTTTTTTCCTTTTTTTGTCAGTATTTGGGACTTAACATCAAAGCCCATGAATAAAACCATGGGAGGCTCATCCACTGTCTCCCACTGTGGTGAAGAGAGCAGCAAGTGTATTGCATTTATGTAATGACAGAAATAGCATGGTGAATGGAAGACAATATAAAGGACAATCATGTCTGCAAGGTAGACATAGATTTATTTTTTTTATATTCATTTATTTGACATCATCTTTTGTTCATGTTCCTTGCAATCAGGGCTTGGATTGTAAGTGCACATTAGGTTTGAGATTGCGTCATTCCTGTCTTCCTATCAGCTTGGTGCTCATGAAAAATCATACAGAATGATGCTTTAAAGCAAGTTGCTGTAAATACTATTCTTATAAAGATATGAGCAGAAGTTATTCTGCAAAACAGCAGAGGATTTTTGGATATACTGTACATGATTAATCTTTATCAGCCCACTTCCTATTTCTTTATATCTCATTGGAGGGAAATAAAGACAAAAGATAACCTCTAATTTAAATTTAACACATCTTATAATGTGATATAGTGATCCTTGTGCTGTATGTAGGGTTTTTTTCTTAAAAAAAAAAATGCAGTAGCCCATCTCAGTGTTGAGGCTTCTGAATTGAGGTCATTCTCAAGTTTGCCCTCACCAACACATAAAGCCTTCAAAATTGCAATTTTAATGAATCATTATCTGAGACACGTTTTTTTTTTTGTTAATTTGCACCCCCAATGATATTTTTGTCATGCTTGAGGAAGAGCACTGTACTTACAACACATTGCCTACAAACACCTTCTGCTTGCTTAAAACCATCTGCAATTTGCACTTTGGATAAATTGTGTGCATCAGATGTCCCAAAAATATTTAACCCCTTGAAAGCAAATAACTTTCAATTCTCTTTATGTCAATTAAGTATCTTGCACAAGGGCACTTCAGCAGGAGGATGCTTACCAACAAGGGCTGAACCTCCAAGTCATCAAGTTGGCGATTCTTCAGCTTCAACCTGTTTTTATCCCTCAAAACATTTCAAAATATCACTTTTTATTTTGAGGAAGGAGAGGAGGAATGAATGACTGTAGTACAGAAACTAGGAGAGGCCAGGTGGATGAATCCGAATAAATACACCTTTTATTTGACTGATTAACAGATCTGATTATACAAACGCCAACACAGAGCTCTGAAATAACAGGACCAATCAGCGAGACAATGACTGTACATTCTTGATGTGACCCTCCCTTTTTTCTGACGACCTCGCCCACCCACCACCCTGCCCGCAGTAACTATGGAACTGAATCACTAGTGCTTCTTTCTGTACAAGTAAAGCTCCGCTACCCACCCACCCTCTACGACCCTCCCTTTTCAGTGCACTGTTTGTTATCTACAGGTTTGAGGAGTATGTACCATGAGGACAAGTTTGGCCAATCGCAGGACTGGGTTCCATGATAGACCTTAGGTGCCTTCTAAAAAGGACTAGTGCTTGAGTGTGATCTTTGATTTTGTAGTATATTTTTTGTCAGTTTAGGTTGGTGTATTCCAGCAGAGAAGGCTGCTGGAATAGTGTATTCACTTTTTTAAGAGCTTTTAGTGTAAGAGCATAGTAATGTTTTTTGCCTCAAAAATCTCTCAACATACACACCTAGGTTGAAGTGACTTACATAATTTTCTCTGTCTGCCTCATTCTCACACACTAATTCCCTCTCTTTCTCTCTCTCTCTCTCTCACACACAAACACACACACAAATACACAGACTGGTACATCTGTCCCTTCATCTTAAAAAAAAAAAAACAACTGTTTGCAATTTTGTTTCAGGCTTTTTTTTTTGTTTGTTTTTTTGTTCTCAGTCCCTTCCTCTGGCCAAGCATGACACACCTCACATACATTAAACACAATCACACATTCATCCCTATAGTACCTAAGTGCAGTTTCTTCAACATGCGCTTTTCAGCAGTTCCTACAGTAAAAGAGACTAACTGTACCATCACAATAAATGGATGGATAAAACACTTTCATTCTTGCAATCAGTCTTTCCCACTCACCACTCACCTCTTCCCAATTCCAACCTTGACACCCCCTGGGTCCCCCGTACCCATTTGCTCGCATGTAACACAGTCATGTAACAGTGACAAATACTCGCCCCCTGCGTAGCAGCCAGGAAAAGAAGAGAAAGAGGAAGGAGAATGAGATGTGGGTGAATGCATAAGGGAAGAGAGGCTGAGTTCTTCACCATTAGGAGAAAGTGACTGAGGATGCGGAGGAAAAACTGTGTGTCAAAACCTCCTCCTCCCCTATTTCCCTTCTTCTACCCACAACTTTGTGATGGAGAAGGTGCTTAGAATGGAGGGAGAAAGGACGAGGGAGGTGGAAGGTGACTGAGGTGGAGGGGGGATAGCAGGGTGATGTGTGTTGGTCTTCATGTGTCCTGGCCATCAGTGGCAGGGGTCTCGTTGGCATTGGGCAAGTCCGAGTCAGTCTCCCGGCTGGATATGCGGTCCAGTTCTGCCTGTACATCGCTCAGGCCGAGCTTGGAACCTACATCAAACATTTAAATTAGTACAATATCCAAGAGAAAACTAATACGGAAGACAAAAAGCATGTATCCAGTGCATCATTGAGTTATTAAGGCACAATGCAATGAGCATAACTACACATGGTTAATATAAGTGCTGGGTGAAAATGTGAATATTAGCTATTTATTCACTGTAGTGTTATTGGGGTGATATTTTTGTCTTAAGTTAACTAGGCTGTTTTTTCTTCAATGGATTGCTGATTCAAATCTTGAGTGATCTCAGTTTTGAGAAGCCAGAAGTCTGTTTACATCAAGGTTTGTATAATGCAGGAATATAAATTTTATCATCTCAATCCTTTGTGCCTTATTTTTTTAATTCATTTCTATATTTGCTCCTAATGCACCTAAACTATATTTCATGTATAACCTAAGTGTGAAATTCCTCATATTGCAATGAGTAGAAAATGTTGTAATTATCAAGTTCAAAACAGTTGAACTCAGGGGAAAACAGACATTATTTACAGCAATTCGGATCTGAGATTTTTTTTTAGAAATGTTTTTCCATTTTTTTCTAGACTCAAACTTTTCCCTAAACACTGGTTGAAATTTAAAACATGTTTATAGTATCCCATTTATGTCTGATGTAGTTTTTTTTATAGGCTTCAGGGAAAAAAATATGGCTCTAAATAAAAAATATTTACCATAAGTCATTTTACTGAAAAGTCATAAATTCCGATATGTAAAGCCAATATCTTAAAAAGGGTCAAAATATTTTTTTACCCAGCCTTATTAAAAATCATGCACAATGGTTGCAACAGATGCTAAGAAATGCAATGCAACATGCTAAAAAATAAAAATAAAGGTAGGGGGAGCAAAGTAGAGACAGCGTGTTAAAAGGGGACATATTTGGGATGAAATCATGAATATAGGAGTCATCCTGGCTCTAGCTAGCATCTTTTTTTCCCCACTCACATGGGTAAAAAACATTAAAGAAAAAAGATCTTATACTTTTGCCTCGTTAACTTTGCATAGATGTGGATCTGGCCCCAAATAGGAAATCCATACATCTATTTCTATACATATGAGGAAGACCCAATCAACTTGTCACTATGAATGTGCTTGAGCTTTTGTCATTTGTAAATACTTTTTAGGACATCTACAATTTAAAATTTCGATGGTAATAACATTGACCGCTTTCCTGAAAACAAAATGAAGGTATGTGCCTTAGAAGTAATTAAACAGCCATGGGATCATCTCCTGGACCACGACTTCAGTTCTCAGCTTGGGTAGAATCTGACTTAAAAAAACAGCAGTGCCTTTAACATAATCTGCATATTGGAACAGTATATATATAAGCAAATCAACATAATTAGTTAATGTACTAGAAATTGGTGATACAGGAGGGTTGATCCCAGCGTTGTTCCTCCTTGGGTACTGGAGAAAGTTGGAGGCTCAGGAAAAGTGGGGGTGGGGGTTAGAAGAAATAAAGGCATGCTTCTGAGAATGAGCAATGATATACACAAGCAATATTAAATGAGGAGTATCTATCTCACACACACCTTAACGCGGCCAGCATCCTCTGACTAGTGCACACACACATACACACATTATGAGTGATGTTAATAGTGAAAATCCACGGCAAAGACTATGTGCATAGTTAAGAATGAAATACAGTCACAGAGCTACAAACAGGCATAGAGATGATGATGATGATGGGTGTGTGTTTGGTTGGCTGGTAGATGCACTCAGACCATTTCATGAATCCCTTTACCATATGTTATGTTCATGTCTGGAGTAGAGGATAGAGGTGAGAAAAGAACGGATGGCAGACGAGAGGTAAAAACTAAAAAAAGATGCCGCGGGATGAGGGCTGAATGAAAATTGCAATAAATCTTCAAATACAATTAAATAATAATTAATAAATATCATTTTGCTCTATCCTACATTACCAGAGCACCGTAACAACCTCTAATACTTAGTGTTTATGTATTCGCACCTGACTTGCGTACAGTTCCTGGAGTGTTGTTACCACCGCCTGGTGTCCCAGGGCCCCCTGTCCCCGCCTTCTTTGTCAGCAGACTGTTAAAGAAGTTGGCCAACACACCCTCACTGGTCTGACCTGCAGCATACAGGGAATAGAGTTAAAACACACACACACACACACAGCGCAGTGCAATGACCTGAAAAATATTCATGGATGGTTCTGGGCAGCGATGAAATGCAAGACGCACCTGACTGTGGCATGGTGTTCGCTACGTTGGCTGCTGCAGAGCGATTACTCGTCCTGGGGGAACCGGTGGGTGCTCTGCTAGTGGTATCCTGTAAAACAAGTTTATTTAACATATATATGCACCAGAGGGAGGTTTACTTTATCTTATGACTCAAAACTAGAAAAAAAAGTAGCACTCACCACGGGTCGCCCTGCTGTCACAGCGGGCTGTTTGGCGAGCAGCGACTGCAAATTAGAGCACAATATGCACACTCATTCCAATTAGTGTTTAATTAACATATCAAGCCCCATATCAAGTCAGATTAAATTGGAGTTCCCACAAGTGGCAAACCAACTGGTATTAACACAACTTAAATGTTTTCCGACCTGCAGTTTTACCAGAAACACTTGGTCATCCTCTGCCTGAATCTCCTTTTCATGTACAATCTGGTGAGAGGCAAGGAAAAATAAATATATTTTTAAAGGTCTTCTCAACTTCCAGCTTTTCCTTAAAGCTGTACAAGAGCTGATAAATTACACTGAATAAAACTCTCATCACCCCTGCAGGGTTATTGTGTGTTAAACCTAGTTGACTGGTTATAAACTGTAAAATTATGTAGATGCTACTGATACATGATATTATATCAGTAACCAATCTCTTTCGCTGTGAGTTTAGCTTGCCTAAGAAAATATTTTTTTACATTAGGTTCTGTTTAGTGGGAGGCGATACCTTTCTGACTGGTGGTTTGACTATTATGTCCTCAAAGCTGTCGTCTGTTTTTACCGTCTGGAAGTTCTCGTGAAGTATAGCAATCTTTTTCTCATTGTCCCAACCTGATGGACTGGTAGAGGAGAGAGAGGTTACAAACCAAATACAGGTGGTGCTAGGACAAACACACACCCCACACACCCCCCACACACGCACACGCACACGCTTACATGAAGACAGCATCTCTCTCCACCACCTGTGCTGGGCAATGGAAGGGAAAGCCGTAGAGTCTGTGGACCAGATATTTGTAGAGGATGTCCAAGTTCTTCATCTCTTTCACTGACGTGTAAACCAGAGACGCCCCATCTGACACGGCAGTCAAGGATAATTTCAACACTGCATATTCTAAATACAGGAGCAAAAATCAAACTGACACCATAGTGACAAAAAAATGTAATAACAGTAGCACAAGAGAAAAAGTGATTTTAGCCTAGACTAATTGGTACCATTACACAGAAGACCTAAGGCAGTGTGTAATCTTGGCTGATTTTACACACATTAACCATTGAAAATGTAACAATTGTTTCTCCTCAGCAAGGACAATTTTGAGTCATACTGGGTGATCTGTGACATTTATCAAACTCTCTTTGCAATATCAACAATACTTCAGACACAGTTTACAGTTGCCAAACTACTGTAATAATACTACCACTCGTAGCTTTGGTCTGAGAACAAAACACACTTGTAATGCACCCAAATTTCAGGAACTCAGAGTCAATAGCACTGATCAACATTAATCAGTATCCCCTTAAAAAAACCTGTATATTATATCTCTGCTATCTTGACATCTATCTATCTATCTAGTCTCATAGTTTTAAACATCTATGAGACAATGCTGATTTGTTGAAGGATACACTGCAGACAGAAACGCCTGATGTGGGATTGGATGAAGTCCAGGTGTTCGTCTCTATAGTCATGCTCCTTCTCCAATGTGCTGATGGCGTCGCACTGAGTACAAAAGAGTAGGCGAGAGAAAGAGGTGAAGGTGTGTAAGACCGTGTGCAACAACCTAATAAAACTAATAGAGCACATTCAGTACAGAACCAGAGACATTAATAATTAATAGCAGAGCATGTTAGGGAAGTGTTTATAGCCCAATTGTAGACGTGTATACCTTGGTGCAGACCACCACCACTGGTATGCCCAGGTTGTGTGTGAGTGTGTTGTCTCCTAATGGCAGCAGCACACTCTCCTCGTCTTCACTCCTCCTCTGTGGGGTGCCATCCTCCCCACTGCCTGGCTCTGTGTATTCCTGGAACTGTTTTACCACTACACACACACACACACACACACACACACACACACACACACACACACACACACAATACTGATGAACACAAACGATGATAAGCAAATATCAAGACCTGGTAGGGGTTACTATTTTAAACATGTAGCGTTATAATACTGATAACTGGGCCTCATAAGACAAAACCCTAGTTTGTGGCCCAATCTAAAACTTCTATGAAACCTTTGATAAAGAGGCTCCTTATCTGACAATATTTGACAAAAAAAAACCCCAAAAAAAACAAACAAACGCAAAAAATAACACAGCCGTATACTGTTTTCTGCTCCATCTACCAGTTGGTCTGACTACTGTCAGTGTGACTCACGTCTGTGCTCCAGCTCCCGCAGCGTTTCCGGGGCAACTCGTAGTTTGTCGATGTGTTCCCTAGCGACAGCAGCCCACTTCTGGAGGGAGTCCAGGGCATTCCAGGGCCGCGACATGTCAACTGTCATCAGCAGCAACGTGTTGCTGATCGCGTCTACTGGTACAGCTACTCCCTGCAGACCTTTGTGGTAAAGGTCTCCGTCTAACACCCAGGCATTACACCTAGTGTGGTCTAAACACACGCACACACGATTAAGTAAAATACAAACTTACTGCTGGATTATTTTATAACTAACAAAGAGAAGTGTACATGGAAGTGGTACATATTTATGAAATACAAACAGTCACTGATTACCATCAATGTCGTCATCATGGACACTGAAGTAGAGGTATTCCAGGCCACACCCTTTCATGTACTCTTCAACCCCCTGTAATTTTGCAACCAAGGTGGTCTTCCCCGAGCCCACCTCACCTAAGTGAGGCACATAAAAAATGGTAAACGTCATACAGTAAATATGGTCAATGGTCAACTAAACATGGCTTTTCCATATCAGCATTCACTGCTATAATTAAATAATAATACTGAAATTTAAAGAGTGAGCAAAGAATCAAAATTTAGTAAAAAACAAGTGGCAAACTAAGTGAGAGGCAAAACATCAATCAACTGCTGTTCTCTGTCATGCTAGCTACATACTACAAGGTTAATGAATGTAGGGTTAATGAATATACACTACACACCGTCTATGCTGAGGACTGAGAAATTGCAGAAATATAGGGCTGCAATTTACCATTGTCTTCATTATTGATCAATCTGCCCATCTGATAATCTTTTTAAATGATTTGTTCTATAGAATGTCAGAAATTATTGAGAATGATCCAACATAATTTCGTGAGGCCTAAGGTGACCTATTAAAAATTTCTCATTTTGTCTCACCAACTGTCCAAAGCATGACATTCAGTTCAGAGAGCATCAAATCCTTACAATTCAGAAACTGGAACTAGGAAACATCTGATTTTTTTTTTCCTTGAAAAATGTCTTGAATAATTGACTGATTAACAAAATAGTTTGCATATATGCTTTCTGTCAATCAATCAAATGATAAATATGTAGATCACTGCAGCATCTCTACACAAAATTACGTACACATGCACTGGAAACAAAATCTGATCTCCTGGATTAGAGCCATGTGGCTTCATGGCTGCAGTTTTCACGGAGGATCAGCATCCCTGATATATTTTGTATCTCCTGACAACGTGTTGTATCTGCACTGGTCCTGGCATCATTGCCTTCATCGAAGCTGACAGCGTGGCACTGTTGTTGTGTGTATTATAAGGTCAAGGCTGCGTCCATTCTTTGTCTATAATAACTTAAACCGACAGGGGGACTCCATGCATCACAAAGCATGAGCTTGCTGATGTTTTCCCGGGTATCATGACAGACGAATGGCTTTATACACGGGCGACCGTCTCGGTGATTAGCTGGAATGGGTAGCCGGCTACGGATTACCCAAGGCGGATGCGTAGAGAGTGTGTGTGATGGTGTGATGGTGTGTGATGGTGTGTGTGTGTGTGTGAGTGAGTGTGTGTGAGTGCACGGTAACCACGAGGACCGAGCGATGGCAGGGAGGCACCGTCTCCGCCTCATCTAGCGTTAAAACAACGGACCGATGGTTAGTCTCGGCCCCTGAGCATCGCCTCCACCTAGCCGCTGCTAGCATGGGTGGATGCTACAATGACTTGCAGTGTTTCGAGGCGGCCCGATTCTCTCTCGTAAGATGATGAGGTGGTAGTGTGTGTGTGTGTCTGTGTGTGGTAGTGTGTGTGTTTATGTGTGTGTGTGTGTGTATGGGGGCGCACAGAAAATACACCTGTCTCTCCATCTATGCTAGCAAGCGCACCAGCTACCGGGTTTTGAACACAAAAGCACAGTCGGTCCGGAGCCATTTAGCCCGGTAACAGAGCCGTATTAATTCCCCCAGGACGGCATGATCATCGGCTAACGATGCCTGGCGGCTAGCCGGGAGGCTGCGGACGCACACAAGGTACCCACCCATGACCAGGACATTTTTCCCAGACGGTAGCTTCGATCTTGAATGGGTTGAGACTTCGCTGAGGATGGTGGACCTGCAGGCAGAGAAGCCCGTTACAAACACGGCCAAAACACGCCTTCGTCTCACTCACAAACAAAAAAACACAGACGCCCCGGCAGAGAGCGGCGACGGCGGGCTTAGCGCGGCTGTGTCGCCGTAGCCGAGGCGGTCTGGTGCTGATGCTAGCTAGCATCGTTAGCGGGCTAGCTGTCAAACCATCCCCATCCCAACACAAGGAACCCTCTGCGCCCGCAAACACAAAAAGAAAAAACCCTCCCGCTCGCAGTAAACCAGCTTTCCCCGCTTCGTCGCCCACCACAGATCCTGTCCGTCCTCCTCCTCTGGGATGGAGCCCTCCGGTGCGCTCTTAGGTCCAGTTGAGGTGGAGGATAATAACGCACTCCTCCCTGACGTCGCCATCTTCGCAGCGCTAGTAAACCCGAGCAGAGCGCCCGGATGTAGCGGCGAGGCGCTGGCCCAGCCCGATGCCCCCGCACGCCGCGGCCGGGGCGTGGTCCGCCCCGCACGGAGCTGCGCTCTCGGCGCCAGACGCCGGGACGTGCAATGATCTCATCCGCGAAGCGACCGGCGGGGACCGATGGTCCACGGATCCACGGGAGAAAAATCAAAATGCATGTGGGATAAATATGTGGGCTACAGGGGTGGGGATCATTTTATCACCAATTTATGTAATACATGTGTAAATTGAGCCTTATACATATATACCCAGCGAAATAGTTGGGGTATTATTATAGTTATTATTATAACATGTATAAGCTATCATAATATATTTAGCTGAGCTTGTCCTGGCCTATTTATAAGACTAAGTTATCTGGATAAATCTGCGTTTAAACGAGCCACGCAAAAATCCGTTTCAGACAAAATATCCTCTTTAATACTTAATGCCTTTATTTGTGACTAATATGGCACCGGGCCTAAGCCCACGGGATAGAGATCAACCTGTAGCAACATATAAGGACTGGATGAGCTTCAGATTAACTACTCTGTACATAGGCTACATTGGGAGTTGAGATGAGGCGCAAGAGCAATTGCAAGAGCAATAGCGATTTTAAAATCAGGTTAAAGAAGGTAATAAAATAGCACAAGTTATTAAAAAAGTTAATCGGTCCAAAAAGTAACGCGGCCCTATTAGAAATCTTGAGAAAAATTAAACACTCTAAAGTGAGTCAGTTAATGTTCAGCACATTCACAATAAACCGTTGCAAAACAATGGTGAGGTTATTTGTGGCGCATTTCTTACAGGTCAGTGCAACCAGGAGTGTTTTGCAGGTGACTGAGAAGATGATAATAAGTCGGGACAGATTTAAACTGTAAAACAACCGGACACTGATGATCACTAAATAGCAATGATCAAAGCTGAATGATGTTTGATGCTGAACTGGAAGATCAACCGCCAGGTGGTCTCAGGTGTCTATTGTGAAACCACTCACGCGTACGGCGGCCAATCGAGGCTGAGCAACGGGAAATCAGTTTTATAAGCGTCAGTTCGCGGAAAAAAACCACGAGATGGCGCCGATAGACCGCGCTCCCGGGCCCCTGGTCCCTGGGTACACGGTGCGCTCTCTGCGGCCCCCGATGGAGCCAGCGGGATTACAAACTCCAGTTAAGTGGCGCACCGTCCTCCTCCGCCCCGTCTTTCGCCCGGAGTGGGAACAGGCGCACGGAGCGCGTCCTCGGCGCACGCCCCGTGGGAACCGGCCAGAAACCAGAGCCCCGTTTGGCTGTCAGCGCCGAACCGGCCGAGCTCCGCAGTGTAGGGGCTAGAGAGAGAGAGGGAGAGAGAGAGAAAGAAAAAAAAGATATAGACAAAGAGAGTGAGGAGAGGGAGATGGGTCCGGAGGCGGTTAGTTGTCCGTGATCGTCAAGTGAACGGCGGCGAAGTTCTACGGCTCCGCTCGGATCTCTTTCCCCGGGTCGTTGAGGTGAGTTTTCTCTCTGCAGGACACAGGAGCAGCCCGGAGGGTGCATGCCGTACCCGGTGCATGGGGGGTGTATGGGCTATTTACAAATATGTTTCTAGACTGTCTTCTGGATGACATGTATGATGGCATCAGATGTTTGCAGCCCGATACGGGGGGAGGCTGTGCGCAAGCGTCGCTATATTTAATGTTAAAGAGCTTGTGTTATTAATTGGCCTCATTAACTCCTCTGCAGGATATGACAGAAAGAACACAAAAACTATACGTTTTATCACCAGGCAACACAATTTTATTCCAATCACCAGGGACTTGAGAAAAAAATCTTTGTTGGAGATAATACTGGAAAACACCTTGTTTGCTTCTCTTAGAAAATCTGTAATTTTTTTTCTGCTAGTAGACGAGATAAGACATGAGAGGAGGAGATCCGCTTCATTGTCTGTCCCTGGCTCTTTCCCCCTCTCCCCTCCTTCACTCACTCGCACTTGCCTGGCTTTCTCCAGCTTTTCCTCTCACTCCATCTCTCTACATCCCCTCTCACAACCTCTTTCCCCTCACTCTCACTGGTTTTCTGTCAGCTCTAATAACACTGTGAGTTCGCAACACCAGACTGCCTCACTTCTGATACTCCTCTCTGTATTTTCTAGGATCCAGCCTCCTTTAATGTGTCTGCTCTTTCAGCTGAACATATTGCTGTCACCTGTCATGATTAATATTCCATATAGGGTTGCATAATATGCCATGTAGTTCTACAGTTTATGGTGCCTGTACTGTGGCTAGATGGCAATGTCACCCCTCTTCTGATAATCGATATGTGACCGAGCAATTACAGCGTACTTGAGTGTCATGGACCTTCCTGTGGTTGAATCATTAGTGTCACATCTGTCATAGTCACTCTACACGTGCACATGTGAAGGTGAAGGGACACACAAACACAAGAAAACACACACACACACCTCATCAAGGATCATGGCAATTTAGTTCTGAGCCACTTTTGATTGTCACTGTGTGGAGAATAAAAGCTGAGGAGCCTTGGAATGATTTAAAGACGTCCTACAAAGCTCCGCAATCAGTCATTGCTATTTTGGTTATTGTTTGGATATGATTTTGATTTGCACACCAATTTCAGAGCACACAGGCCACATTGTTAAAAAGCATTCAACCACACATACTGAAATTTGTTCTCTACTGTTTGTGATAGTTGCTCCAATAAAGAGCAATACGGTGAAACAGTGCAGTTTTCATATTTCTTTTCAATTGTTTGGAACATGCCCGCTTTATTTTATTAAGATCATGATTTTAAATGAAAGAAAGTAAATTAAGTCTAAGTAGGGACCCAAATACTTACCCCCTTGTCACAATGCATTTGATTAGTATTGCAGTAGATAAGTAATGAAACAAAAACAAAGCTGTAAGCTTTGGCATAACAGCAGTTGAGATTTTTTTAAGAAATTAAACTCAGTAACCTATTACGAGATCCTGTGACGTCAAATTCTTTGTCACCTCTGTCAATGTGCAACACATGTGACAGCTGCTATTTTCCTGTACTGTTAAGGCAGATTCTGAACACAGCTCTTATACAGGAGCTTTGGCTTTAGAAATCTTCCACATCATCCATCACTATCAGTGTCATCTGCTGTCAACCGGAACAGACAGGCATCTGCTGTTTCCCGCACACACTCTCTCACACTCTTAACACACACGCACACACACACACACACACACACACACACACACACACAGGCACACAAGGACATGCATTAATGTACGAAAATTAGCAGGGGCACATACACATCAACAACTAACTACATGTCACACACATTCAGGTCTTTTGTAAGTTACACACCTGTCTTGTGGCTCTGTCTGCATCCGTTTGTCTGTATACAGGGCATTCAGTTTGCTAAGCTAAAAATAATCACCGCCAGCAACATACACATGGAATATGAATTATGGAAGATAGTGAGAGAGAGAGAAAGATAGAGAAAGAGAAAGAGAGACATTAAGGTCAGAATCAGACCCAGTTTCAAGAGCTTTGCTCCCTAAGGATGATGCTACTAGACCACTACATGAATATTCAGTTTGTAACATCTAGCATACTAGACCTCCGTTTATCTTTCAATTTTGACTAACTGGACCTGAGGCTACCCTAGATTTCAGCCCACTGCTGCATGCATATTATGGGCTGGGAAAATGGATCCAAGCATTTTGAGATTAATTGTATCTTAAATGCAGTACTCTCAATGTAATAGTAGTAAAGTTACAGCTTGGTTTAAGTGACTGTCAACTTGGCCCAGCCCTAGAAAATATAGCTTTTGATTACAGGTCAAATATTTGGAGGCTATTACTATTACAGGTATTTATTTTACTTTGAAGGAATAATTTGATATTTAGGGGAATAAAATTGTTCATGTTCTTGCAGAGAGTTAGATGAGCTATGTCAGCTATGTCCAAAGGGAAAAGTCTCTCTGCCAGCACCTCTAAAAGTGACTTATTAATATGTTTTTTACACCTCTTCATTTAACACATGAGATACACATGTATATTTTGGGGCTTTAGAGGTACTGGTAGGCGGATTCTGCTTTCTTTGGACAGAGCCAGGCTTGTTGGATTCTAGGTGTAATTGCTAAGCTAAGCTAATGGTCTTTTTACTGTAGCCTCATATTTAACAGACAAAAGTGACAGTGGTGTTAATCCTCTGATCTAATGCAAAAAAGTCGATCAAGCTGTTTCTTTAAAGGCCCTTCACACCATGCAGGTATTGGCAGTACTTTAATATGTAATGGCAAGGACATATGTCCTTATTCAATCCCCTGCCCAAGCCACGGTGCTGGGCCCCTTCTCTTTGGTTTCTCATATCCCTGCTACGCAGATGACACACAACTATACCTTTCATTACCACCAGATGACCCTATGGTCTTGGCCCAGATCTCAGCTTGTCTATCAGCATATCCACTTAGATGAAGGAATGCCATCTTCAATTAAACCTCTCTAAGACTGAACTCTTCTGGACAGTCAATCTCTCCATCACAACAAAACCATTGAAATCACCTTTTCATATCTCACCCCAGCCAAAGCTGCAAGAAACCTGGTAACATGTTTGATGACCAGTTATATTTCTCTGACCACATTGCATCAGTTTCCCCGGTTGTGCTGCTTTGCATTTTCCAACATAAGAAAAAATCAAGCCTTACCCAACTCAGTACACCCCCTAACTCGGCACAGGTCATGGTCCCCTCTCGCCAACTACTGCCACGTCCTTCAATTAAGCCTCCCTTTGTGCAGAGTTTTTCATCAAAAGAGCACATGTCACTCCACTATTCGTCTACCTCCAGTGGCTACCGATAATCAAAATCAAGTCACTCATGCTTGCCTACAGAATGACCTCTGGGTCTGCGCACATCCACTTGAATTAAGTCATACAGACTTATGCTCCTTCTCTACCACTTCATTTCTCAAAGAAACTTTTTCAAGCATTGCCATCCCTGCACACAAGGGAATCACACCCCTAACTGTTCTGGTTTATGGTTCCCTGATGGTGGAATAAGATATCATCAGAGCAGGGGCGTCCCTCTCTATCTTCAATAATCTCTTGAAGACTCATCCCCTCCAAGGGTACTTCCTTTCCCAACACCTAACATGCTTAACTAGCACTTTCTGTGTACTTACTGAGCACATCTTTCCCTGATCTCCTTGTACTCTGTCTTATTGAACAGATTTAGTACTTTGTACTTGCCTCAAGGTCCTGTACTGTACTGAAGCTTTAGTTTTATCCCTAACTATGGATAAAAGCATCTGTCAGATGAGTAAATGTAAATGTAAACATACTTGTGGATGTTTAGACTTCTATTTTAGGTTGGAGGTGGGTGGTTATATTCTTGGAATGACATGAGCTATTAATAACTATAACATTACAAGTTATTCCACCTAAACAGGTGAAAAAAAGCTAAAAGGTGAATGAGAAAGTGTTCAATCAAGCTGAATCTCCGTGAGCCCATAAAGTCCTGAGAAGAGGTCCTATTAAGCAGAAAAAATTAAATCAACTATGTGGGTAGATGATAGATGTGTAGGGCCATTAAGATAATGAGCATTATTTCTTTTTCTACTATTAAATAATATTGCCAAGTCTAGGTGATATAGACTATTACATGCACTATGTACAAAAGCTCCTATGAGATGCATACAACCATCACATTTCCTCACTATAAAACCAACTTGTCATGTATTTTAATACATGGAAAAATTATGTAGACTTTAGTTGAAGTTGGAATACACAAACACTTGCCTTGAACAAATGTACAACAGCAGATATTTTTAGACATCTTGAGTTAATAGGTCATTTTTTTGCAAGCTTTGGTGTAATGTCTTATCATGCAAAAGATTTCTGTGTCGCAGTGATTAGATGCCTGACAGTACTCTATTTAGGGATGAACACTATACATACTGTGGAAACCTGAGGAGAAACCTGACGATTAGCTGGTTACTCAGCAGAGCTCACCGTATGTGTGTGTGTGTGTAGAATATCTGTGTGTTTGTATGTGCATATTTGTGTTTATCTGTATACAGTATGTTCATGTATTAACATTTGTAAGTGCATAATTGTGGTTGTTTATGTTAACACTGTAGAGAATGTGAATATTTGCATGTATTCGGGGATTTTGTCTTATATTCAGTGGCTTCTGAGTCCTGACCTTGAACAGTTTGAGTGTTGTCTGCTTAGTCAGGGCCACTGCATCTGCTAATGTCAAAGCAAACAACAGTTCAAATGAACTGCAGTGCATGGGATTTTTTTTTTACTTCATCTATCTATCTATCTATCTATCTATCTATCTATCTATCTATCTATCTATCTATCTATCTATCTATCTATCTATCTATCTATCTATCTAGCAACATCTGAGTAACAATCTTCAAACTAACTCGATCTTTCTCCCTCTCCTTTCAGTGCATGATTGTGTGTTCAGCATGAGTAACATCTATGAGTCTGCAGAGGCCACACTGGGTTTCATCAGCTCTCCATGCCTGACCAAAGTGGAGCTGAGAGTTGCCTGTCGTGGGATTTCAGACCGCGACGCCCTCTCCAAACCCGACCCTTGCGTGGTGCTGAAGATGCAGTCGCACGGGCAGTGGTTTGAGGTACAGTAATGGTTTGGGATGGGGGGGGGTATTGCAGCGTGTAAATATGTGTCTGCCTGAGAGAGACATTTTCATAAACAGAAAATGAAAGTGTAATGGTAACATCAGTGAGAATGATCATTGTTCTGAAGTGTCCTTGCGCACAACATTCAGTGAGTCATTGAAAGACACTCTGAATGAGAGCTCCAGGTGCTTGTGTCTGCATGTTTTTCAGACTCTTTTTTGCTGTGGGAGTGTGGGATTGGCACTGATCGATTTTTGTCAATCTCCAACAGTCTCTCTGGTGCTTAAACAATGCCTAAGTTGAGGACAGTTTTAAATTTAGAATTTACATTTGAATGCTGTTGAGGTGTTGGGTCAAAACAATTCCATCAAATGTATCAACTGATAAAGGAACAGTACTATTTCAATACCTTACTTTATCCCAGCCATTCACCATTAGTTTTTATACCCAGCTATTTGTCAATGGGCTGATGTACCAGTAAGGTAGAGAAGTTAAGTTTCTTCAACCACTTTGAAGGTTCTGCTGCAGATACTTCCTTATGGATTCCTCTGCAGACAACACTTGAAACTGTGTGTGTGCTCAAAATTGAGTGTTTAGCACTTGAAAATGGATGATGAATGGAAGTGTGATGTTGTTTTCTGCTAGTTTGGTTTCCACTAACTCTTTTTATCCTCCAAAACCCAGACGCCTTTTCAGGACTTTAGATGGAATCTCCTATATACGAAACAGCTTATTCCCATCGAGGCAGCACTGGTGGAAGTAACGCATGTATTAACAGAACACAGCCTGAGGGAGGAGATAAATCTAGAGGAATTTAGGGAGGATATGTTTTTTCGTCTGCCTCCATTTCTCTTTCCCTTATCTTTGGGAAAGCAAGACATATGCGGAGTGCACTGCCGTCCTTTTAAATATGTAGATACACACCCACGCATGCACGCGCAGGCTCACACATTCAGTGCTACAGTGATCCACTATTACAGACGTGCAAACACGTATGTGGATTCACTTGTCACTTAGGCACAAAGGCTACACACAAACACAATCTGTTTCTACAGGGGCTCAAGATCAAGTGCTCAGAAAGTAGTGCAGCATTATTCTGTCTTTAGAGACTTCACATAAAGCTACTTTGTACAGCGTGCTGGTATGTGTGTGTGTTAGAGAGAGTGAGAGAGAGAGAGCGTGAGAGAGAGACTTTATGTGTATGTGTTACGATAAGCCCCTTTGTGGGAGTGGGGGAATGCACAAATGTTATCACTGCCCATCAGATTCTCAGAGTCTCCTAATTGGATAATTGTTTGAGAGAGAGGGATCAAGCCATTGGGTATACGTGTGTGTGTGCATGTTTGTGTGTTTTTGTTTGCTTTAATGAGATTCCAGCTTATTGAAGCAAAGTGTCAGAAAAAGGCCAAATCTTTGAGTTTTTTTTGTGTACATCAAGTCTGCTGGTGTGCCATTCAATTTTGTCTCTGTATGTGTGCATGTGTGTGTGCCAAAAGGTTATCAATAATAAAAGGGACCCAGTCGTTGCTGTTAGTGTCGGATAGATTTTGTTGGTCGCCCTAAGACAAACTTTTGTTCGACTCTCTATTCCTTTCTGATACAGGCAGTCAGAGAGAAGAAAATGTGAGGTCAGTGTTACAACTATAGTCGTTTCTCAGTTTACTCAAACAGCATGTGTGATTTTTAGCCATCAAGAAAAATCCATAATCCCAGTTCTCAAGTTGATAAGTGTGGTAATGGCTACTTGCTGTAATTGCTGTATTGCTGAAAAGTCTTCTGAGCCTCAAAATCACTGCACAGCGGCTGTGTGTTGGATGATGTTGAATGAAATCTTCATTCTTCAGTCCACTTAGGAAAGACCATAAAAACTCAATTTGAAGTGAAACTGCCAACATAAAAATAGCACAGTTTTATGGAAAATTGGTTTCTCATAGTCAGGCCCTTCTAATACAAAAAATACAATAAAGTTATATAAAGTATTTTAAGCCCTTAAACATAAGAGAAATAGAGGTTTAGTTGTTTGTTATTAGACATTCTGACCAATACACAGTACATGCAGGACCTCAATGGTCTTATAGTATAAATCATTATGAATTAAGTCATTAGTTGATGTAAAATTAACAGTGATAAAGAATACATAGATAAATAGTTAGCCAACAATGAGATGTCCGCATAAAACATTAATTAAATTAATTTTTAAGTGGACTATATAAGAAATAAAATGGACTGATTCATACAGAAAAATAAAGTGAAAACATTTTAAAAGAGAAATGAATATCTGAAACCACAGATCAATTTATAAATACGGGTTTTAAAGAAGTCATTAAAAGGGGTTTCATTTTCAATATGTATTTCCATCCATTAGTATATATTATAATTCACCAACTCTGATACATTGTAGTGTCGGGGTTTTTCACAGCTCTTGTTTGATATCATTAGCCATGTATTTTATTTGCAAGAAGTACTTGTTTCTCTGTACGTCTCAAAGAGATTCACCTGGAGCTTTTTTTTTTTTCGTGTCCATGTACACCTGACTTTGTGTGTTTGTATGTATGCACATGTATGTTTGCAGGTGGACCGTACAGAGGTTATCCGCAGCAGCAGCAGCCCAGTCTTCTCCAAGATCTTCTTGGTGGATTACTACTTTGAGGAGGTCCAGAGGCTGCGCTTTGAACTTCATGACATCAGCTCTGGCAACAATGGCCTCCGTGATGCTGACTTCCTGGGAGCCATGGAATGCACCTTAGGACAGGTCAGTGCTTTTTCTGCCTAGTCAATGCATTGCAGTCTTTTGTGTAATCATTTATTATAATCAATTTTAAACACCTCCTGCTATTTCTGTCTCTCCCCACTTTATGCTATTCAATAATACAGGAATCTCTAAAAAGTCAGGTTTGTATGATTGAATATAAAACGGCGTGTTAGGTAGGTCACTGCACAAGCTAAGTGGTGCGTGTGAGAGAAGTTTTAAGTTGGTATATGGTGCTCATGCAAACACATGTGAGAATGAGTTCAGAACCAGAAGTGTGTATGATGTGAGCACACTTCTAGAGGTGGAGGCATGACAGGAATGCAATTATGTGCATCAGTGAGTGTAATTGCAAACAGCAAATTGCATTGAACCAGTATATCACATATAGTAGGCGTTATGTTTACCAGTGTACGGCATGCTAGTCGGTTTAGGACCTATGCATGAATGAGAGCAACTTTATGACTAGAGAGGCCAGGCTTAACTGTGGTTGGAATCCTAATTTCATCATTTCACTTGGTTAGCCACTGTTACAATCTGCATTTACAATGTGTTTTTTTATGTCCTTGAGATCTTAGTTACTTAAAGTCCCAGGGATATGTTAAGCTACATTTTCAAAGCATTTATGTGCATATGCTAATACATATTGCCTTGTTGCTCACTTAACGGTGTTCTTGCCCCTGTTAATGATGTAGTTGTAATCAATATTTAAAGATATTCCTTATTTACATGCTTCGCGTAACATCCAAAATGAAAACTGTAATTGCAGTAGTACTCATTAACAAGTTGAGTAAGTTAATTTCAGGGGATTTCCATCTAATGTAATATTAAATAGAAGGAAATACCGGTCCCATAGCTTTAAGATCCATGCTGCTGTGGAGGAAAATGCAAATGTTTGTTTCCAGTAAAATCCACTTTTCATTGTCGGACACGTTATCAGCAACATAAAGCTGGTGGATTTACAATAGATGGGAGAACTGAGATAATTGACATGGAAGAGGAGGATTTTGAAGGCAAGAGCCAGAGAGTTTTAATGAAATGGGATAACATGCTGCCAAAAATTAGTCTGGGTGTGAACAACAACATTCTGGATGCTGCTGTCAATCTTGGGGTTTGTTAAGACAAAGACAGCATCATATCAGTGCAACCTGAAAGCACAAGATGAGTTTACGAGGGTTTCAGAAAGTGATAGTAACATATCTGTTAAGAGAAAACAGTTAAATGAAATTTGAGACAGACAGCAAAACCATTTTTTGCAGAGAGTGTTATAAAACGTTATATATTATACATTTACTGTGTTAAATTTGTATCTTTTCTTTTTCCATGTCCCGTGGCAGCCCCCAGGCAGCCCCAAGGCTTCTAGTGTCAGCACTGGGAAATGTAGCAAGAGTGGGGGGGGGTCTCACAGAGGCATTGTGTTAGTAACATCGTCACAGAAAGCGTGCACTACATACACACACGTGTACTGAGAGTTGCTATTATAAACATCTGACTACTTGGACGTGAAAAGTGTGTAGTGATGAACCTGCAGACTCGCTTGACTCCGGCGTTCCCTTCGACTCTAGAGAGTATTCTAGAGATTTTCAGTTCAGTACTTTTCCTTCCTGCAGCCTTACTGTTTAGTACACTGTCATTGCTCTCACAGCTTTGGCTCGGCTTACAGCAGACAGTTGTTTTCAGCAAAAAAAGTTCCAGATATCCCTTGTGCAATACCTGCCCAGCACGAAACAGAAGACGGACAAAGTTAGCAACTCGGAAGTGAACATATTAGAGCATTTAGCGGCTAAAGTGACAGATATTTACTCAAGAGTTGGTGACAACCAAAAACAGACAAAAAGGAGAATAAATATTGAATTTACAAAAGCCATTAGACATAAACATGGATGTGTAAAAAGGCAACTATTTGTTAGAATGTTTGTCATATCTACTGTTACTAAGAGAATGTTATGTTCACAGCTTGCTCCAATTTCCCCCAAGCAGCCAAAAAAATCAGTTATTACAGGTTTAAATAAAGTTGTAGGTAAGAAACATTTCCTCTGTTCTCCTAACAAAAAATTTTTATATTCTTAAATTAGTTGTATCTAAATCTTCCAAAATCAATTTTCGAATCTACGCTAAACCCAAAAATCCCATTTGTGTCTGTAATTACAGACAAGCTTTTAGTCATGGCTTTTCCTCATGCAAAATAAAACACACTTCTATAAATGAATATGTAAACATTCAAGTAAGTAGCCCCCAATGCAATACACCCCTTTATCATTTGCTCTTTGGATGTTAGCAACGAATCAAATGTCTCCCTGTAATTAGAAAGTGTTGCTGGTATTAGTGATCCCACCGAGAAAACGCCTCATTCTGCAGCTTCCATGTGCTTTTAGCTGTTTGTTTTGGAGGTCACAAACCTCCCCCTGTAAATGTGAGAAGTCACTCACAGCACACATGCCCCTTTTATAGCAACTGGCTAGCCCAAAATTATAAGTACTAAAGAGAGTGCCAGATTTCACTGGAGATCAAACCAGGATACAAGAGTGGAGGAAATTACATTTTACAGATAACGACAAATGGGACTCCATCATTCTGCTTTATGTCCAATGGATGTGCAAGGAGGCCGTTGTAACATTATTAAGAAGAGAGAAGTAACGCCAGGGTAACAGTAAGAGGACAAGCTGTCCCTCTGACGGGAAATGCTGGAATATATGAACTGATTTTGTGGGGTCTGTGTTTCTGTTTATTCCAGATCGTCTCACAGAGGAAACTGACCAAAGCTTTACTCAAACAGGGAAACACTGCTGGAAAATCTTCCATAATGGTATGATACTGTTTCCAAAGTGACACCAAGCACACACACACACACACGCGCACACACACTCACACACAAATACACACACGCACACACGCACACACACGCACACACACAAACACACACACACACACACACACACACACACACACACACACACACACACACGCACACAAATCACACGTACCACCTCTTGCACTCAGACACTTTGAAGATAATTAATTTGATGATGTTGCCTGTTCAGTCTGTTCTGTTCCTCATTTCCATCTCATTTTCTCTCACCTCCCTCTTCTACCTCTCTGTATGTCTCTCTCACTCTCTCTACCTCTTCTTATTCCTCGTTTCTTTCTCTCCCCCTCTGAAAAGGTGACAGCAGAGGAGTTGTCTGGTAATGACGATTACGTTGAGCTGTCCTTCAGTGCTCGTAAGCTAGATGACAAGGTCTGTGCTACCGTCTGCGCGCTTTCAAAAATATTTAAAATTTGTGGTTTTCTTCAGATATGAGAGGAATGATTATTTAATTTGTGTGTGTGCTGTCAGCCACGTGTATGTGTAAACATGTGGGTGGGTGGATGGGTGGGGGGGGGCGTGGGATTCGGTGATGAGGCAACCCATGTACAATACACAGAAGTACAATTTGGCATTAGAGGAAGCCTTGTGAGATAGGTAGGTACCCCCTCCCCCATAACCCCCTTCTATCTCACCCACCCCACCACACACACAGATAACTATATTAATTATCAGCTTCCACATGCACACACACGCACGGTCATGGATGACTAATCCAAACAAGTTGTGCCTTAGGGGAAAGATGGAAGAAAGTGGGGTAGGCTGGATAAATGTGAGAGGACAGGAAAGGGATGGGTAGATGAAACAAGGAAGCGAGGGAGAAAAAAAGGGATGAAATAAGGATTCTGTTTGTGTTGAAAGAATGAATGAGGGATGCTGATCAAAGGCAGCTCTGAGGCAATACCTTCCTTACATGCGTGTTTTCCCTCTGAAGGATTTCTTCAGCAAGTCAGACCCTTTCCTTGAGATTTTTAGAATAAATGATGACGGGACTGAGTCGCTTGTGCATAGAACTGAGGTAATTAAACACAGACACATGTTTAAATGTAGTTGACTACTTCAGATCTGTGATGAACGGTCACCTTGATTATTGTTGTCTGTGTGTACTGTGTGTATGCAGACGGTGATGAACAACCTGAGCCCAGTTTGGAAATCCTTCAAAGTTTCCTTGAACACACTCTGCAGTGGTGACCATGATAGGGAGCTAAAGGTGAGTCTGGAACTGTAATTATTTTTTGAAGGTGATTATAATGGCAACATCATTTTTGCCTGAGGTGTAATTGGCAACAATCTAAGTGTAGTAAAACACTGGCTACCACTCGCTTCATTATTTAACCTCCTCTAGTGAGAAGCGATGCACAATTAGAGGGCCAAGGCCAAAAAGCACCGAAAAGCCTGCAGGAGTTTCTTTGCAAGATATTTTTCTTTTTGTGCAGTATACATTTGATGAGATTTGTAAAACATAAGCATTGTTGAAGTACCACCTACACACAGCTATGTGCCTCAGTCATCTACCATTTTCATCTCCAAGTCAGGAGTGGAGCTCAGGTTTTGTGCCGGCTTTCCTGATGCCACTGTCCTATTTAGAGAGCCAGACTCAGTGGTCGTCCTAAACTCTCACCTTTTCTTACTAGAATAGATCTGTGTGCACGCGCGCATGTGGGTGTGCATGTGTGAAAGTGGTGGCCACATATCAGCTGCAAACAGTTATTCTTTCCATGAATAAACATGAGCTTGTTCATTAAATATTCAGAGGCGTCTTAACTCTGCACAGTTCCTGACAGCAGGAGAAAGGGCTCACACACACACACACACACACACACACACACACACACACACACATACACACCATCAGCTATGGTTTCCAGGGCTACCTGTTTGAAGCATCAGAGCTATAGAGAGAAATGGCAGGACATAGATTTCTATTCAGACCATTGCCTCCTTTTCACAGGCTCTTAACTGACCAATGCATATATGCATAGACCCTGCTCTGCAGTGTCTTTCCAACTCTCCCTTTGTATTTTTCCTTATGCGTTTGTCCACCTCTACTCCTCTTTCATTCTGCTCTCCCTCTCCATGCAACAGTTAGTATTCAGTGAATGGGACGGAGGTTCTTCATTTTTTCATTACTCTCTCACACAGCTCTCAGCAACTTGAAGTGGAAGCAAGCCTCCAAAAGCAAGCACTCTCTCCCTCAGCCACAAAAAAATTACTGGGAAAAACACAGATACGCATACAGTCCACAAATGATCACATACACACACAGACACACACACACACACACACACACATGCACATATAGACAAAGAAGGCATATATGCTTCAGGTGCAGGCACTTAGAAGCTTAAGTGGGAGAAAGGAAATAAGGGGATTACTGCTGGTCGTTGCTTTTAATCAGGCATTGTTGGCTTGTTTCTGATCGGTAGTTGTTGAGGTGACCTCAGGCAAGAAGGTCACAAAGCGTACAACAAAATAAAGGTAGAAGCATTTTTTTCTGTGTGTGTTAGCATGTTTCTCTATCGTCCAACTTCATCTCATATTATCTACTGTGCAGACTTTCGGACAGGACCGAAATTGGTGTCGGTGATATTGGTCTATTTCCTTTTTAGATTACAGGATTGTTTCTTTGTGATGTGCTAAGCCTTGACCGTCACATTTCACCAGTGATTGAGGCCATTTATCTTGTCTGGAAGCCTCTTTTGGAGTAAAAAAAAATTATGCCTTAACACATGCACATGCATACACAAAAAGCTGTATCTTAAGCCGCGTCCCTCTCAGCATCCTCAGATTAATATTTCACCGCTCCATTGCCCCCCCACCAACACCACGTTATCAATCATTCAGCATGGCATTTCCCTGCATGCCTGCAAGTCCGTGTGTGTGAGCGTGTTTAGGTGACAGTGCTGCAGCTGCGCTCTAATTGAATTAATGTATGCGTTTTTGTGTGTGTGTGTGTGTGTGTGTGTGTGTATGTGTGCGTGTGTGTCTTTGTGTGTTTGTATCTGTTCCAGTGCACAGTTTGGGACTGGGACTCTAATGGAAAACATGACTTTATTGGGGAATTTCAGACTACATTTAAGGAGATGAGGGCAGAGCAAGAGGGAAAACAGGTGAGCGCATAAACAGACAGACTCGCATACTCATGTAAGGAGTCAGAGTGTGGTGTGGATGAAAAGCTCAGCACACTCTGACTCCTTACCACAAATTTATTTGGATGGACGGCTGGATCTGCGTCAGGTAATCATGTTTAAAAATACTTATATTATATACTACGAAGCTCAATGATGACAGGTGTGGTTCTTCATCACCCAGTGTGATAAACATCTCATAATAGTTATACATTTAAGAGGTATTCAGTCAAAACTCAATCCAAACTACAGGAGGTACTAAAGAGACAAGAGAATTTCATTTTCTCTATTTCACATGAAAAAAAAACTACTAGCAACATATTTCTCCTCAATATTTCCACACATGTAATATCCATTATATTTTTCTGTTAACATACGCTGACATACATGTATGTTATTGTCAAGGTTATGAACAACTATCAACGAGAAGCTATACGTTAAATTTGTAAGAAATGTTTTATTTCACGCATTTATCTTATGTTCGTACCTTTTTTCATCCATGTTTTAAGGCTAAAGGTGTTTTGCCTCTCTGAAATCCCTCCAGGTTGACTTGATACTGGCTGCAAATACAGTGTCTGTGTTCGTCTGTTTTTTTAAAGCCCTCTGTGGTTTCCCTGCAGTGTCCATATTGGAAATTAATTGATGGTTTGAAGTCAGTGTGGAGCCTTGTGCCTTTGTGTAATGTATGGGGGGAAATTATGCTTTTTTATACTCACATCAAGAAGTCAGCTGCACCATTAACATAGTTTGTGTCTGTGTTTGCCTAGATTCAATGGGAGTGCATCAACCCTAAATACCAGATGAAAAAAAAGAATTACAGAAATTCCGGTGTTGTCATGCTCAACCACTGTAAGGTGAAGAGATTCAATATCAGTCTTGTATCCTTCTTATTTATGTCCCTCTTTGTGTTTCCTGTGGAATCTGTAACAATTATTTTCTGTACTAATGTATCTGGCAGTTATTTATATTATAATAGATATTATGGTATTATTATCATTGTTTTCATGATAATGAAGAATGACTATCAAAAATTTCTCATAACTGAGAATGAGGTCTTCAAATGGCACGTTTTGTCCCACCAAAAGTCTAGAATCTAAAGATACTAAATTTACAATGATAGAAACAGAGGAGTGCAGCAAACCTTCACATCTGAGAAGCTAGAACCAGGCAATATTTGGAATCTCTGCTTGTTCATGATGATTAATAAATTAAACAAATTGTTTTCGATGAATTTTATCATGATCGATTAATCAAAGAATAATCTAAGTATTGCAGCAATAATTTCGGGCATCATTCACTTTGAAAGGAGCTTGTCCCTTATGCCATGGTAGCATTAAATATAACTTCCCACTGAAGACACAGTCTGGCAACAAATTCCTCCCTGGGACAATAAAGACTCTCTATCTTTTCATATCCATTGAGTTACCATAGCGTGGCCTAAATTTTATAATATATCTCCTTGACAGATCATCAAAATGTATTCCTTCTTGGACTACATCATGGGAGGCTGCCAAATTCAGTTCACAGTAAGTTTTGTCAAATATAATCTCCTAAATATTTACAGCTGTATGTCATCCTCTGTCCATGCCCACTCCTGTATACATATACTCTGTGTGTGTGTGTGTGTGTGTGTGTGTGTGTGTGTGTGTGTGTGTGTGTGCGTGTGTGCGTGCGTGCGTGTGCGCACGTGTTTCTGTCCCAGGTGGCAATAGACTTCACAGCATCCAATGGGGATCCCAGAAACAGTTGCTCCCTCCACTACATCCACCCCTACCAGCCCAATGAGTACCTCAAAGCACTGGTGGCTGTAGGGGAGATCTGCCAAGACTATGACAGGTAGACACCAGTCCATCAGTCATCATTTAGCTAATGTAGACACGCACACACTCACACACACACACAAACACACACAGACACACACACTCACACACAAGTACATACACGCACTAGATTTTCCCTCTGAAATCCACAACCTTTGATGAAAGTCTGCATAAAGGGATTTCTACATGCTTTTAATGTAACGTGTTTCATACATTTCAAAGCTTTTGTCCATCATTTGTCCTTCCCTCTGTACTTTTACTCCATCTTTTTCAATGAATCAGGTTTCTCTCTCTTTTTCCAGTGATAAAATGTTCCCAGCGTTTGGCTTTGGAGCACTGATACCACCTGACTTCAAGGTAGGACGTTTGGGATGTGTGTAGCTGTGCGTTTGCAGTAGCAGGGGGGAATTCTGGCTAGTTTGATTTAGATTTTAGATTCCTTTTGGAGACACAGTTTGCTTTTGATCAACATGAAAGGAGAATGCATCTGTCAACCTCTTAATTGGACTGAGCATGTTGTGTTGAGCGTTTGGTGAGCCATGGCAAAGTAAAAGGCCCTGTTCTCTCTCTGCTCCACATGAAGGTTTCACATGATTTTGCTGTGAACTTTGATGAGGACAATCCTGAATGTGCTGGTGAGCTCACGCACAAGCACGCACACACACGCACACACACACACACACACACACACACACTCACTCTCTCACACACACACACACACACACACACACATACTCTTACACAGACTTCTTGACTCACAGAAATGCTCACAGACACATTCATACATCACGGGACCAAAATAGTCCTACAGTATCACTGCTACATCTCTGCCTCACTGTTAGTCCCATATTTCTCTCACTACATCTTTCCCCACCCTATGTTTCTTCCTCTCACACATACAAATACACTCAGACATGCACACACACTTAGATACACACACATGTGCAGCCTGGAGATTTGACACTATGCTGCTGGAAGTATTTCAGACTCTAAGATACAAAGAAAAACAACACTAATCTGTATGTGTGAAATGGGCTTCTGCACTCTTCTTCCCACATAGCTGCATTCCCGCCGCAAAGGTGTGTGTCTGTCGTCTCATGTTTGTGTGGACTATAGGGGAATGCCTGGTTACCTTGGAGTGAAACCACATGAATAGAATCTGATTTCTTTTAGCAGATACTTGTGCAAGTACAAAAACTTTGACTTGGTGAGGTCACCACAAGGTAATATACAGATGGATAGGAAGACAAAAAAAAGCCAGCAGCAATAAACCTGTATGTGTGTTATAGGGATCCAAGGAGTGGTGGAGGCCTACCAGAATTGCCTCCCTAAGATCCAGTTGTACGGGCCCACCAACATCGCCCCAATCATCCAGAAAGTTGCCTCATCTGCCTCCGAGGAGATGCACACCAAAGAGGCCATGGTGAGAGAGAGAATAAGAGGGATAACATAAAATGTCTGGACCATTTTCCGCCTGTTGTTGTGACTGTTGGTGTTTGCAGTGGTCGCACAGGGAAACAAAAGAAAGAGAAATAGCAATAAGAAGACAAAATGTGTGACATCAAAGGTGGTAAAAGATAGAAAAAAGAAGAGCAAAAAGAGAGCACAAATTCTCTTCTGCCTTAATTCCTCACACTTCTCTCAGACACTCTAGTGGATTAGAATGAGTTTTATTCAAATTAGTCCTTGACAAGAAGCCACTTTTTAAACATAAAATTAAGAGAACATTTATTCCTCCCTTCTGTCCTCCCACCCCATCGTCCCCTTCCCACCAGGAATATTTCATCCTGCTGATCCTAACAGACGGCGTCATTACCGACATGGCAGACACTCGTGAGGCCATCGTGCACGCCTCCCACCTGCCCATGTCTGTCATCATCGTCGGTGTGGGCAACGCAGACTTCACAGACATGCAGATATTGGACGGGGACGACGGGATCCTACGTTCACCTAAGGGCGAGCCTGTCCTCCGGGACATCGTCCAGTTTGTCCCCTTCAAGGACTTCAAACACGTGGGTGGCAGTGGGGAAAGGGGGTGGGGGGGTGGGGGTAGATATCTTGGATTTCTGGAAAAATAAAGAGCTTTGAGAAATGTATTCTGGCCCGACGGTGGTGGTGGTGGGAAAGTCAGGAAATGTCAAGACATGTACAAATGAGGCACTATGTAAGAATGCAGCAGAGTAGGTTTTCTAAAAAGTTTTTGCAGTAGATGCCTCTTTCTCAGCAATTTTTTGTACTGGTTGGCTACTTCCTAACAGCCAGCATAACAATAGTGGAAATCAGACCCTGTACCTTAAAACTTAGAGCTTTTTCAAGCTGAAACAATACATTAAAGAGCATACATGTAATGTATTAGGAGTATCTATGGAGGCATATCTAGTCATGACACATTATGAAATTTAACATCAGGGCCTAATCATTAAAAAAAAAAAAAAAAAAGGCTTTGGCTATGAGTCAGGTTATGTATATCTTTAAATGATTCAGTACTGCTGCCAGTACAATACCTGAGTTTCTTTACTGATATCGAATACTGTTATTTTCTTTGTCTCTTGCTTCAGTGTAACCAGGGATGTAATTATTTAGGGCAGTGGTGGGCAAACAGCTTCCCATTTGCCTCAAGCAAAACTAGTTGGTCCCATGACAAAAGATGAAGTTCTCCAGTTCATAGTTTATATCAAAACTTGATTTTTCAAACCTACGGATCTACTTCAAATATCAATATAAACACAAGAATCATGTAAATCCCAATAGATATAACCTTGTAAATTCTAAAAATAATCAATGCCCCCACATGTAGATGAACAAACTGCAGCCTCAGTGTGTCTCAATCTGCGGCAGCCTGAACGGCCATAGTGTTCGGTTTAAGTCTAATAAATTTTCCAAATGAATAACACAGATAAAAAATATAATCCATTATGTTTCAAGTGAGACTATTCAAATGTTCAAAAAAAAGAAATAACACAAGCATCCTATTACGAATTAAGAGAGGAATTCAGAAGTAATAAAACAAACTCTTGCTCAGTCCAATACTCTCAGGGGTTTTGCTGCAACACCCAAGCTTCTTTTGGTGGCTGATGTCCGCAAACTTTTTATCGATATTGCTACAGTAACTAACATCGCCAACTTTATTACTCCTCTCTACTTCTACTTTTGTCATGTTACAGTTTAGCGCTTTCAGTCATCCTGTAATGGCCACTGTAACAGCAGCAAATGACCACATTCGCTGCTGTTTAGAAAAGTTGCATATAATAGCTTTAAGGGAAAACGTACGACTTGAATTTAAACACAGCCGTAACTAACTAACTAATTAACTACTGCTAACTAATAAATCATATATATGAGTCATTCGATACCAAATGAAAATTACCATAAGCTGCTATAACTCTGGTAGCCCTTGGTGCAGACTGGCAGTGGCATTTAAAAAGTTCCACTTCAACAGGGGCTCTACAGGTGTTTATGTTTGTACATATGTAAGTATTGGGTAGGTGGGTGGGTGGGTGAGAAGAAGTGCTATATTCAGGGGGTAACGAGTGTGAGTGTGTGGGTGTAATTTGCTTGTTGTGCTCGTCAAAACACATTAGCTATCTACACACCTCGCACACGTATGGTCTCTAGAGGCGTTCATTTTGCTGGACTTTGACAGAGTCTGTTTGGCCTCGTCTGTTATGGTGAATTGGTGTGTGACAGGCTGAGAAATCATCCCAGCTAGATAGAAAGAGAGAGAAAGAGGAGAAAGGAAGAGCTCAGCAAATAGGAGTTTTAACATATAGTATACCCAAACGTACAGAGATGAAAGAGACAAGCGCAGATGAGACATGAACAATAAATCTGGAGGGACAGAAGAGGAAGATGTAGAGACAGCCCTGGTGTCTGTGGTTGTGTTGGAGGGAGGTCAACAGGAGACCAAAGCTAAAGACAAAAGGGAATGAGGGAGGGTATGACAGAGGTGGAGAGGTGATTTTCTGCTCTGTCGTTTCTTTTCAGAAGGGATTAGCAGGACGGAGCAGCTGTGTGACAGGCAGAGCGGGGGATAACAGGAAGATAGGAGCAGAGGGTAGAGAGCAGGAAGGAGGGTGGAAATTAGAGGAGGAGGAGGGGAAGGAGGGTTAGGTGGGTACACTTTGATGATGCATTGTCTCAGGGAATTATGTTAGACGGAGTATGACAGACTCTCAGACTGTAAGGATTTGAAAGTGTGTGTGTGTAGTGCGGTAGTATACTGTGTGCGTAAAGACAAGGGGCTGGCATGTGAAAAGAATAAAAAATAAGCACTTATTGTAATGCATACATGATAATGCATGTCTGAGTATGCACAAAATCTACCTTGGTTTGGGCCTAAGAACAATGTATTCTTCATTATAAGATGAAAAAAACAAATAGGAGGAAAGTCATACACAAACACATAGCGGCAATAACTGTCCTAGTCTCAAACCCCTTAACAAATCCCTTCTCATAACCCAAGAATTCTTCTAAGTGTTCATTTAAATCTGTAGGACATAATCTGAATAACATTATAATCAAACCTCAGATGAGATGAATACTATATTTATTTAAATTTAACTAGAATAAAATTCAAGGCCAGAATGGTCTCAATTTTACAACATGCATCCTAGTTACAAATGGCTCTGTTTTTGTGATAGAGTATAGAGGTTTCCAACATAAATTGTCACTTTTTGGCTGCCATAGTCCTGTTAGGCAAATATACCTTTTCCATGAATA
The DNA here is from genome assembly GCA_016859345.1 of Istiophorus platypterus. NCBI lineage: Eukaryota > Metazoa > Chordata > Actinopteri > Istiophoriformes > Istiophoridae > Istiophorus > Istiophorus platypterus. The sequence goes on along the minus strand of CM029127.1, from coordinate 10,003,127 downwards.
TGTCGAAAGCGTTTCTTGAGTCTTAAGGTGCCACAGACCTTTGTCAGCGTAGCAAAACTGGTTCTTTAATTTTCAAATAATAAATAAAATTCATCAAGCAAATAAGCAAAACACAACTGGACATTTTAGCTGAACCCATACACGAACTTCACCAATATATAATGCATATTTGCTTTTGCATTGTGTAAAGATTGTGCCTTTGTGCATTGCTTTTGTGAATAGACTCAATTTGATGCATTTTTTCTGTGACATACCCAGAAACCAGGCTTTGGTACTAGAGGACAAAAAAGGTGAAAGCAGGGATGTTTTGAGGTTGTCAAATGAGCTTGTCTGATTCCATCATTCTCACTGGTCTAGACCTTTGACAGCATCAGGCTCAACAATAAATTCTGGCATCCTAAGATCACGCATGGCCGATGATGTGTGTGTATATATGACCTCTCTCTTCCTCCTTCTCTGTCTCTACCTGTATTTCCAGGCCTCCCCAGCTGCCCTGGCTAAGAGTGTTTTGGCAGAAGTCCCTAACCAGGTGGTGGATTACTACAACGCTAAAGGCATCAAACCCAAGTGTATGTCAGACTATGAGTCCACAAGAACCTTTAGCCCCTGACAATGGACTCAAGCACATATACACTCAAATATACATATATATCATATATATATATATATGTATATATATACATTTATGTACTGTATAATATATATACACATGCAAAAGCACAAGCACACATATACAAACATGTATACACAACCGTACTAAATACTACATACAGTAGTCTAGCTCAGAGAATTAGCTTGTTCTGGTGAAACAATTTGAACCACTCCATTGATGACTATTGCATGTTTGGCCTCAATGGAATCACCTCAGAAATTATTACTATCTAATGTATATCTGAAAGATGTTTATAGAAATAAGAGCAGTCTTCTGAACCAGCATGCAGACTCAAACCTTAGACCACCCAAAGAAATGACACTCCTACCTTATTTAGATAACTAGCAAGTACATAGACCAAAAGATCTGTGAGTAGAAAAGCCAAAACATCTGACTGCAAAGACCAAAATGCTTAGAATTAGCATTGCAAATGATATTTATGGGAACGGTAGTGTCCTTGTTAGTGTACTGCATAAATGCATGCATAATTCAGCTCCTGCTAATATCCAATCTCCAGTATCCGCTTGCTAGTTATAAAATAAAGTATCTCTGTCATTTTAGTGACATTCAAGGTTGTCTTGGGTGTTTGGGGTTCTTTTCTACAAATTTGTTTGAGATTTTGCTAAATGGAAATGAACAACTGAATAATTGTGATAATTTCTTAATAACCTTCTTACATTGTAAAGAGTTTTGGGAGGGTAGACAAGCGTGTGTGGTAGACACTCATCTGTGAGTTGAAAACTTTTTTTCTGTATTCTGCATGTTGATTATAATAAAGACACATTGGTTTTCTCAATTGTGTGTGATGCTTGTGTTTTTCGGTGCGTGCGCATTGTGGGGACATATATAGTTTATAATCATACCATCAGGCTGTGACCTCCCTCTTGGGAACAAAAAAGCTGGTCACCACTAAATTTTAGATGAATATTTGGTTTTTAGCAAAAGGTTAAGGTTAGAATTGGGTTTTGGCTCGTTTTGATTATGGCCAATGAATGGTTAAATATCCAAGGAGTTAATGCAGATTCATTTATTTCCTCCCAAGAGAAAAAAAAAAAGAATTTTGTGTGTATTTATGCAGGTGTACAGTGTGGAGTTATAAGCCAGAATAACAAAGAGCAAGCATGTGGCAGCCTGTTAACTCATTTATTTTTCTCAGCCCAGTGAGCTTCTGTTTTTCTTATTGCCAATGAATGTGCAGTCTATTTGTGTACACAATCTTCCACTGAGGTTAGATATCACACTTTTCTCCAATTCTCTCATTGACAGCCCTGCCTTGTCTTGTTGAATGAACCTGCTCTACACATTATTTCAAACTGCCACGCACATTTCCTTTACACACAAATAATACTGTCAGCTCAAAGACACCCTCATCCACAACTTCTCTCAGTCCATGTTCCTCAGACAGAAATTAAAATGCAGAAGACCATCTTGCACTCTATTGCTGTGATGAAATTTGTCCACAGACAGCTAGACACCTGCCAAAGTACCCAAAACCATCTCTGTGGTAGTTCCTACTGCAGTAGGTGTCATAAGGACAACATTACCAGCCAAACTGCTTTGGCTTGTAATTATTTAACTGAAATCTGTATAATTAATTAGTGCAAACTAATGTTTAGTTGTCCTCAGAATACACTATACATGCCTCAGTCTCTGATGGTCAGATCAGTATTCAGCACATGGACCTGATGTCTGTTTCCCAATCAGAGAACATGCAGATTAGAGGAGTTAGACCTAAAGAGGCTGAGAGGATCAGTTTTATAAAGGCGTGAAAAAACACTTGTGATGAGAAAAAACAATCTGCTCTTCTTCTCTTCTCATCTCTTCTAAAACCTATTATCATTCTCTACAGCTATACTTTTTATGTCTATTACATTTAAATGATATAATAATATATTGTCATAATTCAGGAGACTATAGAAGAAGGATCCCTAAATCAGTGGGAATTGTTTTGCTTGATAATTGCTAAATTAAAATTAGTTTATTCAGCTTATTTTGTAAATTCATTGTCCTATATCATTTTTACGTCTTTAATAGTGGTGTGACGTGGAAAATTTAAACATTTCTATGAAAAGACGGACAAACCACATCTGTTGATGAAGATCACGTCATATGACTGGAAAGCTCCAGAACAACCAGAAAATGGACCCTGAAGTGACACTGTTTTGTCAACTGGTTCTTCAGCAGGTCAGGGATGAACTTTAAAACTCAGCTTCATTACCGTTTTTTGTTTGGCCACATGTGTCAAGCCGCCATCACCATTAAACAGGGTATAAACAGTTAAATATAATATTGAATGTCATCGTTTCGTAGATTTTAAATCTAAAGGTTAGAAAGTTAAAATTGGCATTGATTCTAGCGGTTGTGCGGAACATTCGCCATGTGTGCCTCGTTGTTGCGGATCTGTTTTGGACACGTACCGGAAATAGCCAGGGTGACATTAAGACCAGGACGAAAACGGAGGCATGGTTGTTCATATGTCATGAGACCCCATGTCGTCTTAGTTCAAGTGCAGCTTTTCTATTTATGTTGAAGTGTGTAGACTAAAGAGCGAAATGGCGGCGTGGGGCTGTCGGTTTCTTCTTCAGCGGGGAAGTCGTCTCGTTTCTCCCCGAGCAGCAGCTGAAAGGTGCCTGATGCTAACCCACGACTTCTGCTAACGTAGCTGTAGTGAGGCTCAGCATGCAGTTCAGCTAGTCCAGACTACTGTGGTTAAATACACTTTATTATTCCGCTCAATATTGTCCTTACTTTTTTTTATCCGATACTTTAATTTGCTTAGATGTTAAGTAATGATATTACTTTCTCATTTATAATGTAACTTCATCACCAGCGTTAGCTTAATATCCTCCACAGGTGCATAGTTAGTTAATAACTAACATATCTTACCATTTAATTGAACAAATTTTTTATGGTTTCTCTAGATTTGTGTTTATTTTATGTTTTGCGTTGCTCAAAGGTCTGTATAGTATTTTAATTGTAAGGAAAAACTGAAAATGTCTGTGTTTCACAGATAGTTAATGATTAAAGTATAGAGTGTTGTTGAGGAAGACAAAGTTGATGAACCACTCCAGAGTCCCAGTCAGTACAGAAACAGATGAGTAATGTGTTGATTTCCATCTGCAAGTAGACGTGGGCAGACTTAAAAATGACAAAAGGCCACCAGGGTTTATTCAGTCCTGTGAGTTTTTTTATTATTTATTTATGTCTTTAACTTGTAGCTGTGACATTAATGCACCTATTTATGCAACATGCCAAAATGTCCCTCGTGAGTGTGCAGACCTGCTTGCTATTCATCAGTGACTGAACAGACTCTGCAGCAGGAGACATATGTTTAACTTGGTAAACTAAAATTTAAGGGTTGTTTATGCAATGAATATATGAATATTTTCTGTAATGATAATCCTCTAAATGTAAAGTAAAAACAATGTTAATAATCTTATTGGTCATTTAATTTATATAGCAAAAATGCCAAGCCAGCTTTACAAATGTGAAACTTTGATGCTTTACTCTTTTTAATACCATAGTGAATTTAATATTTTGATTGTGGTGTAATTTGTCAGAAAACATGAACAATCCAAACTCGTAGCCTTGCACTTTTTTTCTGAAATTTTATTGACTAAACAGTTAATCAAGAAAAAACCCTAAACAAACAAAAAAAATAAATTGAATCAACAAGGCAAAATAATTGTTGCTTGCAGCCCAAAAATAAATATAAATAAGTGCATATCTATGTATCCTCTGCTGTACTCTAGTACTGACAAGCCTTAGTTGTAAGTACGTGTCTCGATGTAAGTGATGATCTTTTAGGTGGATAACTGATTCCCTATTATTTTGGGTTTTTTTTTCTCTGTTCAGTCCTGTTCAGTTGATGGGTTGTATTAGGACGATAAAGACCACAACATGGTTTGATGAACACCTCACAGAGGACAACCAGGAGTACATGAGGAAGAGTGTTGCAGAGGAATACAGAAAACAGACAGCTGAAAAGCTCAACCCACTCAAAGACGAACCTTGGCAACGGCATGAGTGGACAGAAGGTAAGTGTGACACTTAGTGAAAGCTGTGTAGAGTATAAATCCTCTTGCTGTCCTATTATAAGTCCATTTACTATCTTTTCATCTGTTTCTCCTACCAGGGAGTCGAAGAGTTGGTCTAGTGGCTGTGAAGTTGGGGATGGCTCCTATCTGGACGAAAACAGGAGAAAGACATGTAGTCACCATGTTACAGGTAACACACAGACACACCTGTCATGTTTTCTGTTGTGCCTTAGCTATGCATCAAATCATAAAAAGGCTTTTGTCAGGATTGATCATGCATGTTTATGTTTCTCATCCATAATTAAATGACCAGCAGGTCAGAAAAAGCAGTCAAATAAATTGGATTGTTCTGTGGAGTGTGGGTTGAGAATAGCAAAATATTGAACCCCCTCCAAGCTCACCTGCAGGCTTTGAACAGACTGTGCATTGGAATTCCCTAAATGTTCCCCAGCAAGCTACTAGGGGATGCAAAAAGAAGATATTTGATGTCAGGTTTATTCAGATCACGTTTTAATCTCATTGACTAATCTATCAGAGAAGTTAATTGAAAACAAACCAGCTGTGTGTGTTCACTCTACAATTTATTTATAAGGACGAATTGTAGTGGGCAGAATAATAACTCTTATTTCAATTTCAGTAAAAATTAAATAACTAACTAGCTGTCATTCCGTTGTTTTAATTCAGTAATACATTAGCTTCAAGGCAATAGAGAAACTTCTATCTCCATCTGCTGCTTAAGGTTACTGCATTTAATCACTTCTATCTTTGCAGCTGATACAGAAACAATCTGTGCTAGATGCAAAGTAGAACATTTCAAATTAAACTTTTAGCTTAAATAATTACACTTTCTCAGGTGAAAGGACTCCAACCACTTTGCCATTTTGGTACATGTTTTATCGAAAGTGAAACTTAAAGTTTCTCATAACACAGTGAATAAGTACAGAACATGTTGGATTGTTGCTGAAGTGTCACAAACGATCTAAGTGTAAAGTATTGTGTGTTGCAAAGTACTTTGTTATTTTATTGTATTCTGTCAGGTTTGTTAGTTACCCTGGGGCCTGATATTAATTGTTTTATAGTAGGGACTTTCATTTAATTGTATCTTGTTTATCATTAGGGAAAACCTGTGAAAAGACGATGATGAAATGAAATGCTGTACTCACACTGTCTTTAGATTATTAATCTCAACCTGAAACCTATTTTTCAGGTGCAGGACTGCCATGTAATAAAGCACTTGTCCAAAGAAGAATATGATGGACATACGGCCGCTCTCCTTGTAGGAGGGAAAAATGTATCGCCATTCCATGTAAGAAAGTATAGTAAAATGATTATTAAACATGTATAAGGTTTTTATTTCAGCTGTACCCTTTGTTGATATTTTTTTAATGTTACATCGAAAATTTAATATTAATACATTAATATTACCGTGTATTTTTTGCTTTGATTCTATACAGTTTTTCAGGCTCTGTTTTTTTAAAGCAGCTATAATAGATATTTTTTATGATAACAATGTATCAAATGACTGTATGTAAAAAAAAAAAAAAAAAGTTTCCATCTTGCGGTATTGATCCTACAGAGAATTACTACTTGAATCTGCAGCCCTCCGTGGCTTTACAGAGTTTAATAGCGAGGTTCAGCGCCTTGTTTAGCTGTCTTGCCCGCAACATTACTGTTGACTTTATGATCATCCTCAATGCTCCCATAGTGTCATCTGCAGCTGCAGAAGGCTGCTGTTTTCAGTGAAAAATCTCTGAAAACCCACTGTACACTACCATCTTAGCACCAAACTGCAGATAAACAGTTAGAAAATAGCTGGTGAACATAGTGGAGTATTTGGCAGCTAAAAAGCCATATGTTTCCCTTAAGTTTTGACAAAAAAAGGAATAGGCAAAAAAAAAAAGTTTGGTTTTTTTAAAAAAAAAATTAGAAAAAAAAAACAGTATTACTAAAAAAAAAAATATATATATATATTAATAAAAAAAAAAAAAGCATAATCATAGAAACCCAGAATTCCCTCACTTTTATTACTATCAGAGGAGGGCCAAAAAACAATAAGAAGCTACTGACTCTGACCTGTCTATACTTACACTTATAGTTACATAGAGTTTTACTAGTACTAGTTATTAGTGAAGCCTACTGGCCTAACTAGACCACATTAGGCTGTAGGAGCAAAACTCCTGAGTGTAGTGAATCCAGCAATGGAACCTTAAATTGCCTCTGAACCCACCTTTTCCTTTGTAGGAGGAAAAATGTGTCATCTCCTCTCTGAAAAATGACATAGTCTCGCTGAAAGCAGTTGTGGCATGAGGTGGAAAAGTATATTTGTGAATATGAAAATTTGAGAAAGACAAATAGTAATGAAAAAACATGTATGTATTCAATAATGGGGTAGTAGTGTCTATAATCAGCAGCTGTTCCAGTACAGAAGTGTCATTGAATTATTGTGTGCCAGTAATTCACTCTGTTTTGTCAAACAGTCAGTAGAGCCTTTTTCATTGCTAGCAACATTTTTTTGTTGAAAGAGGTACATTTTTTCTGAATTGTAACATTTGAAAAATACCATATTTTATCATACCAGTCTCAGTTCTCAAAATATTAGCAGAACAGTCACAACTCGTTAGCTAGTGCCAAACACTTCTTTAAGCAAAATGTTTTCGCATGAATGATGTGTGCCTCTTTAGTTTGTTGGAGGAAGAATTTCTTCTTCAAATTTTACATCCATCCATTTAGCATTAAAAAAACAAAAGAAAAAGTATTAAAAAAAAATCATAATTTTTGCAGTTAATTCACTGAGTCTTCATCTATGCTTAATGGATTGGAGTCAGGGTTTCACTCGTCAAATGTAAGGTTGTTTTGAATCCCTCTCACAGCCACATCACTCATCAGTCAGAGGCAGAGTTTGTCAGAGTGAGTGGCTTTAGCAGGCTGATTTTGAGTCAGAACAGAGGGGGAGAGAGAGACTTTAGAGTGACTGGAGGGGCTGAGATGAGAGCAAGCTGAGTGAAAGCAAATGTCAGAGACACTCACTGCCGTGCGTGTGTGCGTGCGCGTGTGTGTGTTTGTGTGTGTATTTGGTGCCTGTACAGTCATAACAAGCCCACGATTAATTTTAAAATGCCAAAGTCCAACTGCTGCTCAGTGCTTATATGTCTATCACCACTTTATTTCCTTCCTTTCGGCTTTATAATATTTCTCTCTTTCCATCACTTTGACTGACAGAGGTCTGAAAAGGAAGTGGAGATGTTCAGAAATGCAGGAGTGCCTCCAAAACAGAAAGTTGCCACCTTTAAAGTCTCCGACAATGCCCTCATTAAGCCAGGTTGTCACACATGCATTACCTTACTTTCAATGTCACACAATAGAATCTAATACCTTATTTTCACTGTTTTGTACAAATTGTGGAATACATCCTGTTTGTTGTGTGTTCAGGCACTCCCCTATATGCAGCACATTTCCGTCCAGGCCAATATGTGGATGTCACAGCCAAATCGTGAGTTCTGTTCTGCCAGCTGTCCCTCCTTGCTGGCATTTTCTCTTCTTGGCATTTTCTTCCTACTTCGTGTCCTCTTTCAGCTCCAGCATTATATTTTGAAGAGAGATCAGTTTTTGACTTTACAAGAAACTGCAAATCTCTCTTTTTATATCATAATCTTCTGAGGCAAGAAGTCAACATACTTGAATATGACCTGAAATATAAGTGTTAATTGTCTTGTGTTTGTGTGTAGCATTGGTAAAGGTTTTCAAGGTGTAATGAAGCGATGGGGATTCAAGGGTCAACCAGCCAGTCACGGCCAAACTAAAACTCACCGCAGACCAGGAGCTTCTGGACCTGGAGGGGTAACACACACATGCACAATCAGAGACACACACACACACACACAAAAACAAAAACAAAAACACACTCAGATATATTGTGTAAGACGCTCATTCATGCCAGACAGGAACAGTTGGCTTCCCATTATTCAGTAATATGAGTGTGTGTCATGTTCTTCATCTGTGTCTAGGACCCAGCCAAAGTTTTCAAAGGGAAGAAGATGCCTGGCAAAATGGGCAATGTCTACATCACAGCTTATGGACTGAAGGTACACACACTCAGAAGGACACATGCACGAATTGTGGTTTTGAACTTGTTTGTCCTTGACTGCAATTTCAGTTCAGTATTCTCTCATCCACCTCCTCTCCGTCTCTCTCTTGTCAGATATGGAGGGTCAATACAAAGTATAATGTGCTGTATGTTAACGGCTCTGTCCCTGGCCACAGGAACTGCTTACTGAAGGTAAAAATAATAACACACACACACACACACACAAATTGAAGTTTAAAGTCGAAGGTCAACTCCAGAATGCTTAGTGTTCTGACAGAGACTGGTGACCTTGCACCTGTAAAACACCGTCACACCTGCAAGACAGTGTGATCCATCTTCTTTGACACTGTGCTGGATCAGCTGTGTGTGTGTATGTGTGTGTGCGTGTGTGTGTGTGTGTGCGCATTTATTTGTTTTTGTGTGTTTTTCTGTGGGGGAATGTGAGTGCACACCTCAATGATGTTAGTAATATCCACAGCATCCATCTCCATACTCAGCATGTTGTGCTCACCGTGTGTGTGTGTGTGTGTGTGTCTGTGTGTGTGTGTGTGTGTGTGTGTGTGCGTGCGTGCATGCATGGGCAGGTGCATGTGCGGGTGCATGTGCGGGTGCATGTGCGGACACACACGCAGCGTTTTATTTGTTTTGCAGACAAGCGATAATGAATACAAATGTGCATTGCATTTCACCCAGCTCAGCTGTCCTACACACACACACACGCACACGCACACACACACACACACGTACGTATACCTGGATTGACTTCAGATTATATGACACACTTGCAGGTTACCTATTCTTTGTTCATTATTATTTGTTTTATTATTTTGTGCGGTCACACAGTGTCCCTATTTATATATGGATCAGCTGTGTTTTATTGATTAAAATTATGACTGGACTTTGTGAATGGATTGGGCATTAGCCAGGGAGGAACCCATTACTTTTTTTGGATTACTTACTATGATTTAGAATTTCTTCTCTTTAGTCTGTTGAATGTTGTTCAACATCAGCCTTGGTGGAGTTCAGCATTCTAGTGGTTGCCATTCTAGTTGGTTGGTTTGTTTGTTTGTTTGTCTGCAAGATTACACAAAAATACTGAGCTGGGCATGTACTAGGAAAGAACCCATTAAATTTTAGTGCAGATCTGGGTAAAACAATGTGTAATAGGACTTTTTTCACCTTGGTGGATGTACGTGCTCTACTTGGTGCCATTCAGTTTGATTAATTTGTTTATTTTCTTTTATGGTAAAGCCATAAATCATTTAGCCCAGTGGCTCTCAGATTGGGAGTCAGGGTCTCCTGGGATGTGTAGAGCCACTGCAGAGGGTGTCTGCATGCATTTTTTCAATACAAATTAACTTAAGGTGTTTAGTAGGTTAGTATTGTGAAAAATTGATTAAGAGTTGTAATCCTTAAGATTTCATGTCCCAAATGGTTTATTGTTGTAGCAGCAGAATCACAACAGAAGAGGTGTATCTGTTTACAGTACAGCCAAACAATCTCATGTTGTTTTAGTAAAGTAGTGTGACAATAATACTTAAAATATCAATCTGATCAGTTTTCCTTAGAAAAGCAAGGCACGGTACGGGTTGGACATAACTAGGTTGCACAACACATTGTTCAACCACATCAGGTATCAACTCTGTTTGTAGTTGTTAGTGTGAAAAGCTGCCCCTTTAGCTCTACACAGCTTGACAGTCGTGGTATTGAATAGTTGTGAACAGAAATCTACAGAAATCGCTGGACACAGCACCTCTTGAACGTTTTTCTGCTTCAAAAAGTTTGAGAACTGCTGATTTGATACAAATTGCACCTGTATCCAAGGTGACATTTCCAGAGTGCTTGCTTTTCTGTCTTGTTTTATCCAAACCCAAAGATATTAAATTTGGAACACAATAAAACAGGGAACCATATTAAATTCTCGGCCTTGAGAAGCTGGAGAATTCCTTCTTTGGCAATTTGCTTGATAAATGATTACCAATGATGATTATAAAAGTTATTAACTACAAATTTTCTGTTGCTTATTTGTATCAGCACTAACTAAGACGAGTGTCTTCATAGCAAGTACTCTAAATGTGTGTGTGTGTGTGTGTTTGTGTTTGTTTGTGTATTCGAGGTAAGAGATACTGTACTTCCAACCAGGAGCTCCACTCTGCTCAACCCTCCTTTTCCCACCTACTTTACCGAAGAGGAAGCCGACCTTGATGAAGACTTGTATGATGACAACTTGTTTGTTCACACAGAGCCATCATTAACACTAACCTGACCACACACACACACACACAGACACACACACAGACACACACACAGACACAGACACACACACACACAAATGCACACATAAACCTGAAAACTGTATCTGGATCCTGTAATAAAGAATAATTCCTTTGAATGTCCCGAGCCCCTCTTATTTATTTATTTATTTATTTATTTATTTATTTATTTATTTAATAATATTTTTTTTGTCTGTAATACAACAGCACCAAGCCTGCCCGTTTTGATCCAAACAGTTAATGCAATCCCTTTCCCCCGAAACCATGGTAACTGTAGGAGTGATGACGTCACTTGAGGATCCCCAAGCAGAGAAAGAAAATGAAAAAAAAACAACGAAACTAAACAAGAGACAGGCAGATATGATGGGGAAATGTGGAATATCTGTGCGGGATGCAGGCTAGGCGAAGGAGGTGGAGGGGGATGAGCTGAATATAATGAGTTGCTGGAAGGAGACTGAGGGGAATGCAGACAGAGGAGGGAAAGGGTATGTAGGCAGGGGTGGAGGAATGAATGGGATTTAAGGCATGGAAGCAAATACAAAGAAGTAGAAAGCAGGAGGGAGAGATGAGCTGCTGAAGGTATAGAGGTGGGCAAATGGAGAGAGAGGGAGAGGCAGGGTTGGAGGCTGACAAAGGTTGACATTTGTGCATAAGAGGATAAATGAGGACATTAATGTTGCAGCAGGAACCACTGGGCGCTTAAGCCTGTGTGTGTTTGTGTTCAGCGGTATTTAAATGAGAAAACCTCAAGCTGGGGGGGCTGACAGATCAGCTCCTCGCTTTTTTGGGGCAGTGAATAAATAAGAATCATGTCCTTCAAAGTGTTCAACTCTTGGTTAGTGTAAATATATCCTCAGAGGTTTGTATGTGATTCAGTCCCTCTCGCCGTTTGTTTCTGATCTGTATCTGCCATGTAATAGGCAGCAGCAAAAACAAGGCTTTTGTTTGAATTACTGACAAGCAGCAGTGATGCCTCACATGGTACCCTGCAACATCTGCAGATACTAACACAGACACGCACAGCATTGATGTGTTTTCCCTAATTGAAACAACACAAAACAACCAGCAGCCTCGTGAAAGCATAACATGCAGTATTGGCTGTCATTTAGATAAAAAGATGTAGGGTGATGATGCAGTTTGTGGCAAACAACCTCCCGCTCCATATAACATGCCACAGCTTTTAGGTCCATAAGGCAGCAGCAGGTTCCTTGAAATGGTAATGATATCATTTCAAAGTCCTGCTCTGTGAAGTCTGCAAATCATCAGGCTCTTGTGGGGGTGGACGAGAGGAGAGGGGGTGAAGGGAGGAAGGTTGAGTTTGTAAGTGGGGAGGGAGGGGGTGTCTGTTAAAGCAGCAGAGCAGAAAGAAAAGATGATGAACCCCAGCTTGGTTTCTGTAGCTGTGGTTTCTTCTGAGTTTCATAAGAGCCACGCTCCAGGTGAGGACAGGCTGTGCTGGACAGTTAACTTACTGTGGTTATATCCGTGTGCTCGCATGTGATAGAAGCTCTGAAGGTTAATCAGTTTTAAACCTTGGTAATTCCCAATGAACTATTGACCTGATTCAAGGAAAAAAAAGGACCTGAATTGATCTGAAAATGTACATGTGTTGAAGCACAAGGGGGTATAAATTGATATTGTTTTGAGAAGGATCATTAATCTTTGATACCAACAGCTTGCCCTGGACCACTGCTTTACCACATTAAAGTGCTTTCAGACACTAATGTCAGGGTCATAAGGTCAAATGTCAACATCACAGTGGTGCTGGAGGAGGAGTCGGGATCACCAATGTCATTAGGCCATTAGGATCCATCCCCTGATCACCGTGAGTGTCTGTTTGAATTATACGGCACACTGCCCAACTGCGATCTCTCCACCTGGACCAATGGGATCAGTGGACAGAAAATGCATACAGTGGAGATGTAGACATCACAATCGGATACAAGTCACGTTTAGGGCACAAAAATGAGAATCATTAACTTATGTTGGAATGCATGTCCTACAAATTTTACTTGAAAGCAAAAACATTCATGTTTCAATACTGACCTGGTAAAATCCTGGAACAATAATAAATAAATAAAATTCTCACGACAGGCCTTGCTGATCTGCATTCCTTGAATATTTCATTATTACATCTATGCATTAAAATGAACTGGTCTCAACTAGCAGATATTCTCATTAGTGATTAATTTGCTAATTAGTTTTGCTGGATAACCATCAATCATTTGATGTATAAAAACTAAGAAAACTGAGAAATTAGAAAAATGTCGATCGCAGGTTTCCATAGATCACGCTGACATTTTCAAACGATTTTTGTAGATATTCTTGTTAAGATGTTCAGTTGCAACCAGAGAAATGTTGGTATATTCTTTCAAAAAAGCAGATTAGATGTTGAGCAGTGGGAACAATAAATTATTTTAAGAGGACATGACCGAGCAAGCCTCCGTGTGGCAGACAACGGGACTCACCCCTCAGAAAACATGCAAGTTTGCAAATCTTGATATTCAAGTGTTCCCACCAACCCCATCCACCCGTTTGCTGGTCTGTCAAAGAGTCTATATCTGATCTGAGCCTAAAATTAATTTACATTTGTTAATTAATGTGCCAGGTTCTGGCTAAACTGAAACGTTTTCGGGAAATAACTTGGAGGATGTGAGCAAAGGTTTGCCTGCGACTGTGACCCCAGTCTGACGTGATGGATCAGCTGCTCTGCTTCTGCTGGCTCAACACATGAGAGATCTGATATCCATTAGTAAAGGGGACATACACGTGTACACACACACACATACAGCCACACACCTACTTTGACCATCTCTCTAACACACACTTTTATTGCCTCTTTAGCAAGCAGAGATGCTATGTCCAAGACTTGTCAGCACTTACATCACTACTTCTTTGCCGAGTTAACACAAAAAGAGTTGAACTGACCTGCATTTCAACACACACACACACACACACACACATACAGCCACACACCTACTTTGACCATCTCTCTAACACACACTTTATTGCCTCTTTAGCAAGCAGAGATGCTATGTCCAAGACTTGTCAGCACTTACATTACTACTTCTCTGCCAAGTTTACACAAAAAGAGACACACACACACACACACACACACACACACACACACACTAAATGTGTGTGTGTCTGTATGTGTGTCTGTGGGTGCCTTTGCATTATGAATTATTGAGTGTGTTATTTGAGGGACAGCTGGCTGTTGAACACACTAACTCCCTCAGTCAGGCAGCGAGTTATAATTCAGCAGCAACTTGCTAAACAGGAGAGAAGAGGGAAATGACAGAATGTTAATGCAATTTCACACTGACTTGTATCAGTAGGAAATGCTATTATAAAGTGTTTATATAAGCCCTCAGGTCAGTTAACACGAGAAATTAAGTGAATTAATCCTTTTACCCCAACCAGAGCAGTAAGCTATTGTAATTAGACAGAATACAATCAGCGGCTGAAAATAGAGGTGTCTGAGTTAAATATGAAATTTATAATAAAGTCACTTGTTTTACTGAACAGATTTACTGTTCTAACTCAAGATCTTGCGCTGCATCATGTAATGAGAATGTTGTGTTTCTGTCATAGCACATTTTTCTCTGAGAGAAAAAAACGCATCAGTGACTCGAATCCTTAAAATATGTACATATATATTTATTTGAGCTTTCACAGCTTGATGGAAAGGGAGTGATCACTATGTATAGATATTTGTATTTATGTTGTTTATCATAATTGAATCTAATCAAAGGCCTTTTTTCAGGGCTAAAAGGGGAAAGAGAGAAGAACCCCCACTAGTTATTTCACGAGCACCACTATCACCGCACATCCCTCTAAGCCTCTCTGCTGGTGATCCTGCTGTGCCTTCAGTTGTGCACACCTGCATGTCATGAGAGAGTTGAGTGTGTGTTTGGATATCTGTGTGTGCGATGCCTCCCACTCACCTTGGTACATTTGGGTTCCTTCCTTCCAGCACCACTGAGTGAGGGCAGGGTGCAGCCTTTGGGTCCCCACCTTCCTCTGCAGGTGGTCCTATTCTGCCCTCAGATATTTTTTTTGTGTGTGTGTGTGTGTGTGTCTTTCTCTTTCTGTCTCTCTTTCCCCTCAATTAAAGCCTACCTAGGATCTGATCTCCATGGTAACGTGGACCAGCAGAGGAGCAGTTAAGTTGAGTAGTCATTAAAATAGAGAACAAGAAGAAAGAAAATTTCAGGAACTTTAGATATGTACTAAAAGCGTTCAGGCCTTTGACATACACTTCTCAGATGGAGCAAAGTGGTGCATTACACCATTACATGTTCAAAATGTGTGTAAACATCCTTTAAATTTCATAGGATGGGCATGCACTGTAAAAGCTTGCATTATTTTGTGGGGCTTAAATGAGCCATGTTGCGACCGTCGGTTAAATGTCAGCGGTTTTTCAGCCGGAAACCTTCACCACAAGAATGTGACCACGGGATATCAAGTAAATCAATATGGAAGCCAAGGGAGAGATGCTGAAGGAGGGGGGTAAAGAGAAAGGGGATGTTACCCCCGGTGAAAAACAAAATGACAACAGCAAAGGAGGGAGAAGTGAGGGAAAATGAGAAAGGAGACAAGGGGAAGGGGAGAATGAGTTAACTTCCCTTCCTATTTGACCTTTGACACTCCAAGAACAGGTTAATCTTTAAAATTATCTGTGTGTGTGTGGGGGGGGGGGGGGGGGCCTGAGTGTACATGAGCAGTAAAGGATAAGGCTGGCTATTCTCTGTACTGACTTCCCTTCCCTGTGTCTGGCTCATAGCCCCAAGCCAATCGGTTCCTACTGAAGACTAATGTCTTTAAAAATGCATCATAAATATATTCACTTAATTTTAAAATTGGCTTAGTTATTTCCAGCTGGGCACCGTAGCTTTTAGCAAATGTCACTCAAATAAGAGTACATCGTGCAATTATTGGTAACTAGTTTTACACATTTGATGATTAAAATATATAATTCTTTGGTTACACAGACAATACATTTTATCTTTTTTGTTGAAAATAAAATGGGGAAATTTATATATTTGTGATTTGAGCAAAGAGACCCTTGCACACAGCCACACATACACACAAAGTGAAGACATTTCTCACACCTGAATACAAAATCATTTAGCCTGACTCACAGAGAGGAGCGGACACAAAAGCATGAACACAAAGAGAGTGGGAGTAAGACAGCAAGGGTTATTATCGAGAGTAAGATTCATTAGAAAGCTTAATTTTAAAAATTGAAAACCATATAGATTTCTGTATCTATTGAGGGTGAACAATAGAGACGATGACTCTATATACTACTCGTATTTTTGGATTACTATGTTCTCTACTCAGATTAGGTTAACAGATGAAACATTTAAAGGAGAACAGATGGGAATGATGAATCAAAACTTTCAAAAATGATTAAAAATCACATTTGGTTTCGTGAGGAAAATACAGTCAATTCACAGCACTGCGTGGGTGTTCCACCAATTAGAAAAACATTCATCTGCTATGAGGGGCATCTCAGAAGACCTTCACGTATGCATGTGTGTGGGTACATTACAGACAGAAGGAGGGGCTGAGTGGAAGCAAGAGTGAGAGAATTAAATCTGTTCTGGGTCAGCGAAAATACTTTATACACTGAAAAGGCGGTAATGAAGTTGCAAACAGGCAATACACTCAGCTAATTCACACACACACCCGTACACAATCACACACCCTCACACACAAAAACACAGAATCTACATATGCAGTATGCAGATATATCATCTAATCAAACCAGCAAATCACAGAGTATCCATCTTGAAAACCCACACCTGTGCACTATCCTAGCACTAATCTGTCTCCTTGAAAAGCTTTAAATGTGCCTAAGATCATCAGTGATCACACAGATATCTACATGATAACATTATCAATTATCCCAAAATCATGTTGAATCAGCACACATTCCCTCAGTAGACACAGAGAGAATGTTAATGAAGATGCAGATCAGCGGATTCAAAGTGCCAGGGGGGCTTATCTGTATCTACAGTAGCAGTGCAAGCAGGACTGTGGTGCAATGCTGCCACTCAGTGGTTTATAAATGCACTGCACATGCTCAAAAAAAACACACACACACACACACACACACACACACACACAAGGAAGGCAGACTGGAAAGGAGTTTTTGCAAGGTCACATCTCAGGGGAATCAAGTACATTGACATTCCGATATTGCCCCCACTAACAAGGTTTTGTTTCTGCAGAGCGCTGAATAAACTTGGAGGTATTAAATGTTGCAAACGTCTTTTTTACTCACTCAGTATTTTTTGCAGATGATCTTGCTCATGTTCTGAATATTTTATCAGTCTTCTCTGTGAAGAACACAGGCCGAGCATGAGAGATTATATTAAAGTGGTCTTCGCTCAAGCAGACTCTAATGGTCCTACATCTGGCTCCGATCTATGACAACTAACCTCTTTATAGAGAATAACTTGTTTGAAAAAAAAAAAGAAGCCTCTGCTCACTCCTGAACAACTGCCTGCCAACTTTAATGAAGTCATGCTGAAAATTAATCTCTAGCTTAACCTCTAAAGTCACACCCTGCTATTACCCTGCTAAGATAATAGCAACAAGGTTTGCAGAGACTCAGCGTTTCTCTGCTAGTTGTGACTGCATGACTTTTCTCTGAAGTCCGTTCCATGTGAAATGAAGCAGAGATAGAGTCAGAGAAGACGGTAATTTATACAGTGGCAGCAGTAATGTGGTATATTCTCTACCATTAAACCTCTGGAATGATCTACCTTATCTGAAGAGATCAGGGTAGTGAAAGCAGCATCACATCCTCAATTCTATCATAATTTTTTCATTTTATTTTTTGGTGTTAACTATACAGATTAGCAAGATGAGATGACAAAAGTAATTCATTTTACTGTCTTCCACTCCTCACACTTTGTTTTCTTCTTTTCTACAAAGAAAAGAAAACTCATGGATGTAATGTACTGTATGGTTACAAGATATAACATGGACATTTATTACAGAGTAACTTAACAACAGGCTGAAATGTGATTGTCCTTTCTTTAATCGTAGCTAAATCTTAAGCTAAATATCGAATTAAGGTTTACTGTAACAGAAAAACATAATTACATTTCAGAAAGAGGACTATTTTAGTTTCACGTTTACTCCAAAATAAATCTTTATCAATGTCACAGATCTTTCCCATACCCCTGGGGTAAAATTGCCAGGACATTTCTTGATGCTACAACAGCTAAAAAAAAACCCCAACAAAACGAAACAAAAAACCCTGACAAGTAAAGACAAAGTAAACACCTTGCAGAAGGAGCGGACAAAACAGCTCTTCAGACCCTCCACTTTAAAACCTATCAGCTACTCTTTTCATGTCAACATGGTCTATTTCTGATGAATGAGAACAGCAGGAAAGATTAATTCACCCTCACTTGATCCATCTGGAAGGAGAGATTCTTTTCATCCAGGAAAAAGTTGACAAATAGGAAAGCTGCCTGCAGCTGTAAACCACCGTAGTGGAGGTCACAATGTGGGGGATAGGTAAGATTTTTAATTTGAATCACCAGCAGCAAACAGAGGTGTTGGCTGCTAGAGAGGAGCAGATTCACATCCTGAACGGCAGAGATTGAAGCAGTACCCTCACATTATACTGTGGAAAATAAAGAAAATACATGAGAAAAGGTGTTGGAGAAATTAGCAGCCTATAAAGGCATTTGAAGGAATTAACACCTCCATTCCATTCTATGCTTGCATTGGTTTAGTCATTTTAGTCAATAACAGTTGGTTAGTGTGTTTTATCTGTCATGATTTAAAGTGTAACTAAAACCAACCGCATGTATTTTTTTCCTGCTGCAGGATACCTGGGGATATCTGAAATTTAAATCATGTGACTTCATCAGCAGTCTTCTTGGTCTTCTTCGTCTCGTTTTTGCGGGAACCGACTGCACATCTATGAAATAAGTCTTTGCCAAAATAAATCTCAACTTATCCAAGTATATATTCAATTGAAAAATAAATTAAAAATTAGAAAAATATAAATATAATTCGTCATTCATTCATTCAAATATAATTCTCTCTGTGTCTTGTCCATGTGCACTTATGTATGTGCGTCACTTAAATATAGGTCATGGTGACCTAACTGTATAAGGGCTGCACATCATGTTAATTTTCTCCTTGGCCCTGAACTTGGACACAAGTTGACCTGTGGCAACCCAAAGCTGTGGAAAGCTAACTCTGAGAGAATTAAATTCCTGGAAAGAAACTATTGGAAAAGAGATCCAAAACTATTTACTTCCATAGTTTATCTTAGATTAAACTCAGGATAAACTACTGTTTCAGTCTTTTGACCAGAGTAAAACACAATCTTTTCTTCCAAATTCTTCCACTGTTGATCCACACAATCACACATAGATGGCAGCAAACTTTTATGCAAAACACTGGCCTGAAAATTGGGAGTAGTTGTGGGTTCATTGTCTTGCCCAAGCACACTTTGACATGGGGACGTTAGGAGCAAGGAACGAAACCAACCCTGGCTTTATCTTGTGATGCGACAAACTGGGGCCAACTCATCTTTAGAGGCCAAAAAAGAAAAACAGAAATTTTCCCTTCCATTCAATGATAATACTCTCAACAGTATAACAGTAAATTTTCTGTCCACAAAAAGGGATTTTTGTTGGGATTTAGAGCAAGACTGGTGACTGATGTTAGCTAATATTAGCAATCTTTAGACATGTATTGCTGTGTAACCGGTATAACCAATTCAGTTCGCTGACCTTTTAATTCTTCTCAATTTGTGTTACTGTTGTTATGTGTTAACATTTAACATTATCCATTAAATCTCAATTGTGGCCACGGTAGCTGCTATTCAGCAAGCATTTCATGGTTTGACTAAACATAGCTAGAAATGTGGAGCAAAGCTTCGCACGCAGTCAATATTTCTCTTAATGTGACCTGCTATGCACAGACACATGCACATGACTGTTGTTCATACTGTAGAGAGACAGATCCAGACACATGCACACAGAAAATCCAGGTTGAAGAATAATCCAGAAAGGTAACATATAATTTTACCCTTCCGATTTTCTCCTTTGACATATTATTCTGCTGATAATTTTAATACTCAAGTGTAACTGGAATGCCAGAATTTAAAGGCCCTTAATTTTTCTTTCAATGTGCAATCCTTATTATATCCACAAGGGAGCGGAATAGCCCCTCATATTTTTTATTTTTACATGCAACTTAGCTACACTGAAAAAAAAATTCCTCATCCTTTATTCCTTATGCCTCTGTCTCTTTTGGTCATTGTTTGCTTTGTTCCTCCCAGCTTACTCCATTGTTAGAGCACAATGCTGCACA
Organism: Istiophorus platypterus; assembly: GCA_016859345.1. Classification (NCBI taxonomy): domain Eukaryota; kingdom Metazoa; phylum Chordata; class Actinopteri; order Istiophoriformes; family Istiophoridae; genus Istiophorus; species Istiophorus platypterus. Next base: position 9,982,727 of record CM029127.1, on the reverse strand, counting down.
TTGTTGTTGTTCATCTATTTATTGAGGATTAGAAACATGAAAAACATACCAAAAAAAGCCTTTGAAACATGAAATAGTTTTATACACTGAATAGCAAAAAAAATTATATAAACCATTGAAAACACCAAGGCTACTGTAGTAAACCTCTATGAAAACCTTTATGAATAATATCCACAGCAGTTGCTGAGGTTGGCACCATTCTAGGAGTGTTTTCACATGTAGTGGTTCATTTTGTGCTTGTGTGAGCATTAACCTGAGCTTTGAGAGGTTTTTATTTACATAAAGGTGTGAATATGTGGCTGCAGCGATAACACAATGATTTATGCGCGCATTTTGGTGCATCCATATCTGAGCTTAAGTAAGTGTGGTGTATACACAGATGAGCCAGTTCTAGTTTTGCGACTCCATGGACCAGGACCAGGTGCTGTGCTCATCCTGCAGCTATAAATGTGGGGTGACAGGGTACAAAAATGGATCATGGATGGATGGAAAAATGATCTATAAATCACTAAAGTCACAAGAGTTAGAACCCTGATGGATAGATCAATGGATAGATTAGATTATGACAGATGTTTGTGCATATCAATTTATGGATGCCGAGCCAGACAGGGTGAGGCCTGGTCAGGAGATTGGGGGCAGGGATCGGGTGCTGACTGGGCTGTACTTCATCCTGGATGATGGTGATGGAGGAATCTGGGTAAGATGAGGTGAGGAGGGGGACGGACGAATGTGTCCACTCTGGTACTCTCTCCCGGTCCCCAAGAGCTCTGAGCTGGGAGCTTGAGATCGACCTCTGGGCCGGCGTAGCTGGGGTGGGGTCGAGGCAGAGGTGGGCATGCATTTGTACTGGGTCGGAGAATGGTGGGACGAGGGATGGAAGTTGGGGGAAGAATAGCTACCAGGTACAGAATGACGAACGGGCGAGGGGTGGCGACCGGACGAGGGGTGACGGCCAGGTGAGGAGTGCCTTGCAGACAAGGGCTCCCGGTTAATGGATGGGTGCTCTTTGGTGTGCAATTTGAGTGACTTGGGTGATCTGGGAATAGGATGAGAGGTGGAGTATGAGTTGGCACTGTGAGTGGGAGGGGCTTTGCTTGGAGAGGTGGAGTCTCCATTGTTGGCAACCTTGTAGAGGAAGACATCATACTGAAGGGGTGGGCTGGTCTCTGAGTGGAGCTTGGACTCTTTGGGGAGGAGCACTTCCAGGCCAATAGTGACTCCATCCTGATGTGGAAATATTGCAAGTAGAGAAAGATGCAACAATGTAGGGAGAGTCACAGACACAAAATAATGAAATAAAGCTATACAGAGAGATACAAGCATGGATGGATTCCCTGGGTCCCTGGGCACAGAGACACAACAGATTAAAGCTGCAGTAAAAGATTTTTATGACACCTGGGGGAAGAGGAAACGCAAAACTGGGGACACAACACTGACATATTATCACCATTTAAGATAATATAGCAAACAGTTCCTTATTTATACAATTAGCAGATATTGAGCAACATTAGCATTCATTTAGAGTTGTGTTTCCTGCTGCCTGATGAATTTAAGTCCAATATTTACAAACATATTAGCTCTGTTTGGGTCTCCACTAACTCCTGTGGGAAATATCTAACTAAATTTTCTGCCATTTGATACTGGCTAACATACAATGGGTTTTTAAAGCTTTTTCACTAATAAAGAGCCTTCTCCTGCAGCCATATGAGAGAGATGAGCGTAAACCAAAACAACGAAGTTAGGGCTGGAAAATCAAATCAATGAGCTGAAAATTGCTATAAAGCTCTGCGGAGGTGAGGGGAATTACAGATGCTGCCAATCATGCCTTGTGGGCTCATCATCAGGAACAATGTCTTTTACATACAAGAAGCCATGTGGTCCATTGTTGATAAGAAAACATATTTTATAGCCACTTTAACCAAAATTCTCAGGTTCTGATGTTGGTTGTTCAGCAGAAGCACACTGACACTCCTTTCTGCAGGTGAAATTTACTATAGAGCATGCTATACAACATATTGCAGGAAACTCTCACAGGAAACATAATGCTGGTTATAGTAGGGCCCCTCAGCTGTTAAACATGTTTTTATTGCCTTACTACAACTCATAGGAAGCAGTAAGCTGTTAACTGCACACAGGTGGAACCAACCACCTTATATTATCTTATATACGAACCAACTTCAGCCACTTTCAAATCATAAATGAAAGACTGCTGTTTTCCTCTGCCTTTGATTGAAAGATTTCTGTTTTCTCTTATTATATCTCTCTAATCTAATTCCATTTTATTTAGATAGATTTTTATTATCCTTCATACTGGGACATTGAATGTTTTTCTAATGCATTTCTTTGAATTTTGTAAAGCCCTCTGAATTGCTTCTCTGGTCAAAAGTTGATATGCACATTAAATTTGCCTCTCCTACACTAATTTTGATGTTAGCTTATTGTAGTCCACATATGCAGCTGTAATAATAAAAAAAACAATATATCAGATCAGACATAGCAAAAAAAAAATTGAGACATAAAAAAACTGGTAAAAACAGGTGCAGGAGCCCCCATTACATCCCAGGCCCCTGTGTCTGGTCCGAGTGGTGCCATTTAGTAATCCATCCATGGATACAGGAGGGTAAAAACAGATGATACTACAAATGATCAGCACTAGACATGGAAAAAATAAAACAGAACAACAAATGATACATGTTTAGAATTAAGCAATATATAATAATACAATAATGATAATTAATAATAATTAATAATAATATTTTTTTAATGTGATTTTGAATATAAATCATGGTGAGCCCCAAGTATGAACTCATGTAAAATTAAAGGTTCAAAAGTTGGAAATTGAAATTTGCAAGACTAGAGAGATATTTTCTGGAAAAAAAACAGTGGAGGGATGAATACAAACACAAAGCTCAGAGCAGATAATTCAAATTGAATCTCCCTTTGTTTTTTAAAATATATAAATTACAAATTAAAACTCAGGAATCTGTGACCCCCCCCACAATAAAACTTGGTCTGTGTAAAAAGCCTGCTTGAAATTGTAATATTCTGACAGGGTGAGTTTAAAAAAAAAGAAGTCTATTTCGGGCACTTGCGGTAGTTTCTGTTCATGTTGGAGAACTGTCCATAGTGCTGAAGGGGCACACTGTCACCATTATTTGTGTATGGTGTAATCTGTGAGCTGCCTACTGTGGCACAAAAGCAGGGTCAGCCATGCATTCAGTTATTATTAGCATTGGAGCAGTTGGGCAATAGTTAGCCTCATCAAGAGCAGACATGCAGAGAATAAACAGAGTGAGAAAGAAAGAGAGTCTGGAGGGAAAGTAGAGCTCATAGCAACACACAGGGACAAGCTGGATAAAATTAAAAAGATTTATTCCAACCACTGTGAACTATAATCCTCCATGTATACCCAAAAAAGTACAAAAGAACCTCAAGTACATTAAAGTATTAGAAATCACATTGAAAACCAAGACACAGCGTGTGTAATATGTGTATATAGATTCAAATATCAACTCCAAGCAATTACTTTGACCTCTTGTAATCTAGACATATCCACTTATTAGCAATGTCAAACATGAATATTTCGCAAATACAGATTCACTTGATTTCCACATACTTCTTTTGCAAATATTACGTTTTCAGACACTTTTTGTTGATAACACCAACGCATGCGGGCAGAGAGGGACAGTTAGGCGGGGCAGGCTGAGGTCAGGGGAGGGTTTGTGGAAACGGGAGAGGAGACAATGAAGGAGCAAGAGTTCATTGGTCAAAGACCAAGGCAGGGCATCAGTAGAGAGGAAAGTCAGTCATTAGTTGGTCCAAGCCAGAGATTTTAGACCAGTTTAGGAGGCAGAGAGAGAAAAGAAAGGAGGCAGCGGCCACTATGCGATCACTGATGAAGGCATGGCAGCCTTGTAAACAGGAATATTGTGCTTCTCAAGTTGTATCCTAAAATTAATGTTGTGCTTACTTTTGAAATGTGGCCTAATTAAAACAATATAAAACACACAGTATGTACTTTGCAAGGTGTAAAAACAATGTTAGCCTATAACGATCTGTTGGTGTTTGTTTGCACATAAATTATTTTGATCTGATTCTCTGGCAGCAAACTTTGACAGATGGTTAAATTATACCAGGTTGTTCTGGAGCATGTTTACCTCGGCATTTTCCTCTGTCTTGTTGGGGGTGTGGCCATGGTCGTGGACGACAGAGGTTGGACGATTGTTCTCGTGCTTGGGGGAATGAGAGTTGAGGATATTCATGTTGCCCTCTTGCTTGGGTTGCGGGGACTTTGCTGGGTCCTCCTGCTTCTGAGGCTCATCCTGTTGGGAGAGTTAGTGACTCCTTACACACACTTCGAAATACTATACACACACAGAACTCGTAGGTTAAACGGTTCTGCAACCTTAAAGTGCATCAGCTCCTCGTGTTTGCATGTGTGAGTCAGGATGCGTGTGCACCTGGAGGAAAGTCTGTGGGACTACAAAATGCCTTTCTACATGAGTCCAAGCTCCACTGTAGCCTGGAGCTTTCTCCTCCTGGTTTGTTATTGTATAATGTCTTGTGTATAAAAATGCCTAGACCTTTATCTAATCAACTAATCATACCTCAGCCTTTTAAAAAATACCAATTGGCTCTCTGACATTAGAGATACTGCATTGCCGGCTATGTGTCTGCAGGGGCTTTTTAGCCTCTAGACCTGACATTCAGAGCAGTCACAGAAACCCATCTGTAACAACTGTGCTGAAATGCCAGCAGAGCTCTGAGAGCAGCGGTTTGTAAGAAACAAGGAAGTCACAATTTTTTCACTCCAATTAGCCCAGCCAAGTATGGGTAACGGACTGAGAATTAATATGTGATTTTGAAAAAATCCATCAATCTGTGCATGTGTTTGCGAGTGCATCTGTTTGAAATGTAGTAAATACATGCAATTATCAATGAGAGAGTCATTTTGTACGACTACAAAACCATCATGTCTGTGTACATCTGTTTGTGTCAGCTTGTAAATGTTCAAGCTGTCGATTGATTGGCATGTCAAAGACATTTGAAGGTCATGGACACAAAAGGCAATAAGTAGGGCACTATCGATCACACTAGCTGCTGCTGGACACAACTCTCTAAACGCCCTTTCACACCAGAGACAACAAGTCCCAAAAGCTTGAGGACATACAAGTAAAAATTTTTTTTCTCTTAATCTCATAGACCTTATACAGCATCTTTGGTTAATCTCTATTTATATCTGCCTCTATTAACAAATATTTCCATCGATTATTGAGTTTAAGAGTTTAATCATGCATCAGTAACCCTGTATATTGTATTAGCTTAGTAACCCAGCTGGCGAGTATAATTGATGAATGCCGAACAGAGGCACACATAAATAGGCCTGCAAATACAAACCCCCCTCATAGAGAAACATGGATAGAAATGAATGCATCAGTGCATACACTTATGTATTCACAGACACACACACATGCTGCTACAGAATGCAGTTCACCTTATAGCAGCACTACATGCACAACCTTAGGGAGAGTACTGGGTAGAAAAGGGGAGACCTGCTGCAAAGGGACCCTGAAATGGCTGTCTGGGCTTCATGGGCACAAGAGCGAAGCGAGCAGTTAAAACAAAATGGAGGCTCGTCTTCCTCACTGAGCCTCTCAGGAAGCTGCAAGGCACAGGTAAGAGGGGCAGCGAATGTGGGAATTGCTATTTATTCTAACAGTGCTGATAAAAAACAGCTCTGAACAACTGGTTGCAGGAAGCGTCACAAGAGGTGATTAATCATTTTGCTTACAGTGTATGTGGAATACAGCTGATAACAAATCAGATGCAGGGGGAGTTTGTGGAAGCGAGGTTTTATGGAAAATGCAGTGCCAAAATATGGCATTCAGCGGTCAGACAGTGGGTAAGTTCAAAGCAAAGCCAGAGAGGGAAACTTCTACAGGCAATGTGGATGTTTCTGCTCTGCTTACCTGGAAGTGGTTATAAGGGTTTCTGGGTTTATATTCCCAGGTATAGCTGGTTGATGATGGCCTCTGAAGGGATCGGTGAATGTGAAAAGCATTAAACACACAGGTATACCGTACATACACAACTCCAAGTGAAGACTCTATAAGATTTCCGATTTTAGCAGGGAATCAAAGTGAGTCTGGTTTGTGCATAACACCGCAAGCTTCAGTTAGTTGAATGTTTTTCAGTACAGACAAAGCCATCCACACGGACACAGAAAGACAAATGAGCACAGACAGGAACATGACCAAATCACTACTCAAGCTGGCAGAGAGACAACGTAGGTGAGAACAAAATGAGGAGGAGAGGAGAGCAGATGGAGGGAAATTAAATAAAAACAGGCCGAGAGAAAAGAGAAATCTATCGCATTTGATAAGAAGAAGAATGGAGGGAAAGAGAGAGGAGAGTAAACATGAGGGGAGTTGGGGCATACCTGACAGATAATGTTGTCATAGTACGCCAGGTTGTGAGTATGAGCTTGGGGAGCGGGCGGAGGGGTGTCACACAGTTTCCTTACATTTGGCTGCGAGCCGTCAGCTGTTGTGGAAACTGAGAGGCCGTCCGTCTGTGGCTCGGTGCTCTGTGGGCGGTATTTACTGCAGGATGGCAGTAGGAGGGAAGGGAGAGAGAGAGATGTGATAAATATTTGCAGTTAATGTGTCTTTTTTTTTTTTTTTACATCTTTTTGTATTCAACATTTCTTTGTATTTTTCCAGATCCGTATTTTCCTACATTGCTCTGCACGTTGTGAAACTGGGGTTTCTATTAGACACATACATATCATACACAAAAATATATCATTATCGTCTGAGAATGTAAATAATTCAGCGTATACTAAAGAGAATTACATACACTGAACTCACAGCACATGGTATTTTTACATTCTCACATCCAGGTCACACACACACACACACACACACACACACCTGCGTTTGCGAAGGCGCTTGTTCTCATTTTTGAGGCGGTGCAGCCTCTTGGCAAAGAATACAATGATCATGAAGAGGAGGAGGAGCACAAAGGAGGCCACGCCCACCACCACACACATCACCTGGAACTCTGTGACTGCCCAATCACAACGCGTGCCTTTGTTCCAGATGTAGTCCTGCACATTGCACCTGCATACAAAGGGGAGCAAAGTGGAAACATGTTTATTGTTCACTCTTACGCCATCATACAACATGTCATATTACAGTATTTGCTTTTTCTATTAAATCAACGCTTTATGCTTGAAAGTTTTTGGTAAACAACTTCTACTATTCTGACCTGCTGTATGAAAAAGCCACTAGCCGAGAGACTTATCACACACTGTGCCCGGTGCCCGGAGCACTAGCCTATTTACCATATTTATAGTTAGAGTGTGTTATCCAGAGTACAGAGTGTAAAATGGTACTCAGTGCTGATGACATGGTGTCCTGAGGTCGGTCCAGCAAAGCAGGGATTCGGCCTGCAGCCGAGTCCATAATGGGATCAAAGGATCAGGACACGTGCATGCATATGTGTGTGTATGTGTGCGTATGTGTGTGTGGGTGTGTGTGTGTGTGTGTGTGTGTGTTTGTGTGAATGTGTTTATCTTGTCCATATTCCTGTGTTTCTCTGTGCAACGGTATGCAGGTGTTTGAATGCTTAGATATCCGAGTTTCTGTGTGTACATGAGTGTGTTTGTGTGTGTGTGTATATCTGTGTGTGCTATATTTACAAAGCAGGTATGAGATGAGCCACAGTTTACCCCTAAGTTTCTAATGAGGCTGCAGGATAGGACAGATTGTGATATCAAGACATGGTGTATGTGCATGAGTATGTGATGATTTGCATGAGTAGTGTTTGTGTGTCTTTAAATAATATGTGTGTCTATGTTCCTCCCTGACCTTACTGTATAGTCATCTTTCTCATACTTTCTATATGTGCATAATGTATTTGTCTATATCAACTGTCTACCAACACACGCACACATACACACACTCTTTACCCCCTGCCTCCAAAACTGAGGTAATCCTTCGGTGACCCTGCTGTGATCTTGACGAACCCCTCTGACACATTAAGCCCCCTTCTGTCTTTGTGCATGTTTGTGTTTTCAGTGTGTGTGCACTAGGACGGAAATGTCCTAAATCTTTTTCTTTGTGTTGGTGAGGGAACATAGGGAACATACTGGAAATTTTCCCAACTAGACAAAATAAAATGGGGAACGGTTTAGCTCCCAGCGATCCTCCCGAACACACTGTACATATGTATGTGTACCAGTTTTCCTCTAAAATGTCACTGCCTGCTTGTAAATGCTAAATTAAATAAACTATGTTACTAATCACAATGAAAAAAGAAAGAAAGTGTAATCTTCCTTACAATTTGCCCAAATACAACCAAACCAGCCAGTGCTGCTTACCTGTAAATTAAAACATAATTTAATTTAATTAAAGCATGTTTTAATTTACTGATTAACATGTTTTTCTCACCTGCAGAAGGCTCCCATTCCTGCCACCACAGTACACACCCCTCCATTGAAGCAAAAGTTGGGTTCAATGTCACACTGAGACACACACACCCCTGGTCCAGAGCGTACGAAGCCCAGCCTGCAGCCGTCAGTCCCCATGGCACCACCTAAGCCTAACCCATCACCCTTGTCTGGCCCTGACATGGGAGGAGAAGGTGAGGAGACTCCACTAGCCACATTAGGCTTCACGTTGTCAGGGGCAGCAGAAGAACTAGCAAGGAGCGGGTTCTCATCCTCCATTTCAGCCGGGGGAGAAGGGGTCGGCTCAGGCTCTGGCGTAGTATCAAATGCAGAGAGGTCGTCGTCAGGGGACAGGTAGTCGTAAAAGTCAGAAAGTGTCCATGCAGTAGGGTCGCCTCCTTTCTGCTTCTCAGGTTTTGGGGCTTTCCCCCAATCCAGAGCAGCATCAGAGGGCACAACATCTGGTGCTGGGCTGTGGAACTCCACGGTGATGACGTCATCGGACAGGGGGTTTCCAGGCTGGTCTGGACCCGCCCCACCGGCAGTGAGCTCCTCCCCCACAGGCGGGTCCTCCTCTACGAAGTCCAGGTGGGCCCGTTTATGAGAGTGGTGATGTTTGGTGGAGCTTAGAGGGAGTCTGGCCCCGATGCCTGCTCCAATCAGGTGGTCTCTCTCTGCTGAGTCATCACTGAGCACCATCCTGGTGTTCAAGGCCTCCTTGTTAACAGATGACTGGTTGTGGTGATGATGGCGCCTGGCCAGTGAATGCCTCCCTGTCAATCAGACACAAAAAAGGTTATAGGGTAGTCAAGTGATCTAGTATTTTACCTCCATAAAGTTGGTAGACTCACAACGGACAGATTAAACTGATATTTTTCAAAATCATTGCAACAAATCATCACTTGAATCTGTCTTTTCATTAGATCCTTTCCACCTTATGAGATTAAAACACAGGATTTTCATTAGAAAATTGTGGTCTCAAATCTCAAGCCAAGATAACTGATGACATCAACAGGGTTTATTTGTCTCAGAATAGACAGAGCTCATCCAGAGTCACCAAAGACATCATACAGCTTTTTTCACAAGTAGTCCTGAATGTGCCAGGTGAACTGAGTTTGATGTGTAAAACCAACCGAGTGCCCCCTCTGACATAATTTTAATGTCAACCTTGCATCAGTGACAGAGTATTGGTGGAGTTTGTCAGTTATTTTTTGTGATTTCATCTTATGTGTGTAAACACACATAACGTTTTCCTTTTTTTGGGGAGGGGGGGGCGGAGCTAATCCCATAATTCTGTCTCTGTTTTGATTTATAAAGACTGTGGCCCAAGGGTGAGGCATGAATAATTTAAATGGATCCCTACAGTATTCTTTTATTAACGTCTTAAGGCTGACCCAGGCAGTTTTCCCGGAAAATACCATTAAGATACCATATCCTTCACTCTAAACTCGGCTGAATTGGACAAACATTATAAAATTTAAAGAAAATAGAGCAATATGATCAAAATCTTTTCATGAAAAAGATGATTTTGTGGCTAAGCAAAAAACCTGCGGTGGTTTAATATTAAAAACTAAGTAATTAATTGTCAAAGAAATCAGAACAAGAGCTGAGGACTGTCGTGTAATCAGACTGTGGATATGTAGGATTAAGCACACTGAGTGACTGACTAATGTGCTCTGGTGACCGAGACCGGGTGAGGATTAGATTAGGATTTAGAGCTATAGGTTATAGGCCGACTGATCAGGCACTTCTCCTGTACTTGGAAATCTTCAGAGAAACGTGCACAGACATAATCACAGAGGCAGAGACAGAAAGAAAAGGAGAGAGGACAAAGAGTCAGACAGGAATTCTTAAAACCTTTTAACATGCAGGTGGTCACATATGGGCCTGTCATTACAAACTCGTGCTGTGAAAAACATCATTCAATCCCACAGAAATCTATTTTAAATTCAAGTGGAGATTTCAAGGTTTCCAAAAAATACTAAACTTGTCATTTTGTCCTTTGGACAAAGCCAGGGTAGCTATTTCCAACCTATTTACTAAGCTAAACTAAGGGTCTGCTGGCAGTTGCTTCGAATGTAGCATCTAGACATAAGGGTGATATCAGCCTTCTCATCTAACTTCCGGCAAGAAAGCAAATCTCTGCATGTCCCAAAATGTAAAACTATATCTTTAAGGGAAAAAGTGAAAAAGAAAGAAAGACTCTGCTGTTGAACAGTTTCTGGGCTAATTCTCTTGCACTGGAGTTTGTTTTCCCCACAGCTGACTGATTTTCAAAAATCCACTTCTTCATACTTTTCCACTGGCCTGGTACATCTGCGCAAATTGCCGAACTTCAAAAATACTTGGCTGGACGGCTTCTCTCCCACTGCCACCCTTGAAATCACCATGGCCAATGAGATCACAGCTTTCAGTGTCTGCCACTTCATTCAGAGCTAATACAAAAACCATCTGAACGTGCCTGGAGTCACGAAGACTAGTGGTAGCTGAGGAACCATGAGATTCACCTCTCACAAACACACACACACACACACACACACACACACACACACACACACACACACACACACACACACTGCAGTTGCCATGGAGAGATGTAAAGAGGTACCATGTTGAAAGGAGGAGTGGGATGAGGGAGTTGCAGTGGAAACAGAGAATCCAGTGTTTGCGCTCTCTCTCTCTCTCGCTTGTTTTTCAATCAATCAGCCAGCCAGTCAGTAAGTGTTATATGCCAACTCCATCTCTGGGAAAACTGAGGTGGAATGAATTGGAATACTTCACAGTTTGTGAGAGAAATGGAGATGCTCCACGGGTTAAAACTGATTACAGCTGATTCAAATTTCATTTAAAGGTTATATCTGCCAATTTGTTCCCTGTTGAGACTTAGATTCCGCATCTTGCTAGCATATGGTAGTCTTATAGCAATTACAAGAACAAAAGGGAGCATGAAGGGATTACGGGAGCAAGGCGAGCAAATCGAATGCACGAGCCCCTGCTTAGAAATGCGATTTCTGTCTCAGAAAAATGGTGTGGCTTGTGCCTTTAACTGCCGCTCAGCTTTTCACCTTGGGCATCATGCTGAGCATGTCACCATGGTAACAAGTTTTACCTGAGGTCACTGTGATTGGCTAGAGTGCAGATTCCCAGCAGCCTTTACCTCACCAGCAGGATCCAGGGGCAATTACGGACAGGTACTTAACAACCGCAACCACTGTATTTCACAGTCAGCGCTCAGGTGTAGACTCCTTTCAGCGGCGGATCCGCTTAAATATTTTTACAGTAAAACTGCATTGATTGGTTAAGAAATGTTTGGAAACTGTTGCACTGCAGGTGTCCAGCTGCACCGGATGTATCTCTTATTTGGTTTTGACAACTCTGATTGGTCAAACTGCAGCCTTAACCCGTTGACCTGAGTACATTTTAGTTTTTTAAACCATAAATAGCATTCACCCTGCCCCTCTGCGTGTGTGAGTTAGGGAGATGCTGATGATCTGATCTCTTGTGACATATCATCTTCTGGGGCTACAGGGCAGATGGACCTCACAGTGTGCATTGACTCAGACAGTGGACACACACACACACACACACACACACACAAACACTTAGATGGCAGAGCACCCAAGACTCTGGATTTGATCCATACTGTTTTACATGGCCTTCAAGGATAATCTGTTTTTGTGTGTGCATGCTTGAGTGGAATGACTGATTGCTGATTGCTTGGCTGATCAAAAGAATATTAATCACTAATTGTTTTGATAATAATAAATTCATTTATTGTATGTGCATGTGAATCATGGTCCCCTCTGATAGTAAATAGAATATCATTTAAATAAGCACTTGAGCATTTTTTGCCATATTCTGACATTTTGTAGACCTACCGATTGATTAATTATTCAAGGAAAAAAAAACTGCTAGTAGCAGCTTAATTTTTATATAATCATTTAAAATCACTGATCTGCTGTGAAAGCGAAAGTCTGTACATTAGTTACAGCACACTGAACGTGGTTTAACCAAAAAGTTTGGTAATCATACTCAACATTATAGTAATATCGAAGTTATATTTTCTACTTTGAGTGTTGCTTGGTCTATTTCTGCCTAAGGGCAACAGAGAAAAGTTATAATGTTCAGTATTTATTGAGGTTGTTTCAGAGAGGTGTTGACTCAAAGGTATGAAGGTGTGATGCTATTGAAATGTACTGAATTATACAGAGAAGTGTTTCCGTAATTTACCCTGCCCTCACTGATATAAATGGAGTAGAGAAAATTATAGAAAAGTATAACAGCATCAAAAACTGCTGCCTCCAAAATGGCCACTAAGTTGAATTATCATGTCTCCTTAGCTGTTTCAACACAAGCTGAACACCTTCATGAATGGAGGGTTTATCGCAGGACTGGTGTATTGGACTTGGTTGGTTTTAGCCGGGTGTACCTAATAAACTGAGTGTAAATGGAGAATCACCGATAATGTCCTTTATCAATCACATATTCACAACCATTTGGACTCTGGGTTTTAAGGCACGAGAGACGGGACCTCGGACCTATATTTACTGGTCAATATGTAACAGTGTTAACGCCTGGTTACACATTGAGGGCGCGAGATGCGGTGGGGTTGTGTGTGTGTGTGTGTGTGGGGGGGGGGGGGGGGATGGTGGTGGTGACAGCGCGTGCCAACGTGGAACCCGGCGACCCTCTGCGTGCACGAGCCACCCTGTTGCTGGGCAGCGGAAGCTGCGCGCACTCCTAGATTTCCAAGATTTTTCATATTCCAGCGCGAGTGGCTGTGTGTGTGTGTGTGTGTGTGTGTGTGTGTGTGTGTGTGTGTGAGTGTGTGTGTGAGTGTGTGGGTATGTGTGTGTGTGAGTGCCAGACAGACTGGTTGTGTCAGATACTCGTTCCCACACTGCCTGCCTCTCTGCTTCTGCCTCTCTGTCTCAGGGGATGCACAGTTGTAAATGAGATTGGGGGGGGGCAGCTCGAAGCGGGCTCGGTTGTCTCTGGCTTCCCCTGGATGTCTGGAGGAATTCAGTCCTTTCAGCGACGTGAATGGGCCCCCTGTAACAGGACCACGGTGCACCTAATCCCGCCTTTGTCTGGGCCACGCACCGCCGCGGTGAGCCGCAGCTGCAGTGGACCACTGAGCTGTCAAACGTCTCCGTCCCTCCGGTCACCCGCGGACCCCATCTTTCTTTTCCTTATAAAGATGTACAGCGCTATTACCCGTAACATTTAGAACAATTTTTTTTAATAACCGCTGACAGGAGGCAAATGCTTTTCCTCCTTACGCTCTGAATGGTTACGGGAATGTCCGCACCATGGTCACAGTCAGTGGTTCAAGTGTCATTAATAATCAGCAGAACAGTTCTCAACATCATATTGTTCCGCACGTCTTAATGGTTCACTGATGGTCTTTTGAATCCAGTTTAATGCATAAAAGTGAGGCCGATGACATATTTATTGTCAGAACTCAAAGAATTATCATTGCTCTAAAAGACCGGTGTCCATACTACGCTGAACTCGAGATCAGCCTATTAGGGCCATTAGTCCAGCAGGTAACTGTCAATAGGCTTAAAGAATTCCAGCTCCGACGGTAGAAAGATTACTGAACATTAACCATTGATGTTCCCCATTTTAGACGCCGGCAGCGTCCCTGCGCTGCGTACGCGGACGGCGTTATTTGTCATTCTCCACATCGAAGCCATGCTAATGCAGGTGTGATTGGATCCACGCACGTGCGCGCATGCATGCATGCAACACACACACACGCACACACACACACACACACACACACACACACACACACACACACACACACACGCACACACACACGTGCACGCACCCACAGGGTGGGACTAGTGCAATGGACCTACCGTGTGCAGACAGGGGGGTGATGACCAGGGAGATGGTCAGTAGCACCTGCCAGGTCCCCAAACGACTGTCATCGCGCGCCATAATGTAGCTTTTCCTCCGGGTCCACCGACGCACCGCTCTGATCCCGTTCCTCGTCTCAGCGGTCGGACAGTGGGCTGCACGATAATCCTCACAGTGGATCCCCCAAAGTTCAGATCTTGCCCGTTTTCGTCATGTCGCCGTGATCCTCCCCAAGGTCTGGCTTCCCTCACAGCTCCGGCGTTCGTGTGTGTGCGTGTTTTTGCGTGTGTGTAGTGTGTGTAGTGTGTGTGTGTGTGTGTGTAGTGTGTGAAGCGTTTAAAGGCTCGGGTTCGGTTCCATCGTCCCGAGCTGTTGCCCCCCCCCTCCTTCACACCTTTCTGCGCGCGTCACTCGGGGTCGGTCGGCAGCACCGGCGGCACCGCGAGGAGTTGTAGTAGTGATGCGCGCGACCGGCGGAGGGTCTGCGGACGGGATCTTAATGGACCGGGTTTGTCGCCGCCTGCCTGCATGCGATCCGTTAAGCCTTTCCCTTCGGCTACAGAGGCGATGAGCGGCGCGGAACGGCACGGCGCGCGCAATCCGTGCGTTTGGGTGTCAGAGTGCCAACAGTGAGAGAGAGAGAGAGAGAGAGAGAGAGAGAGAGAGACACACACACACACACAGAAACACACACGCGAGTAGATGCTCGCCAGCGTCCAGCCTCAGCCTGCTGCAGCTCGTGTAGAACCGGGGGAAGAGGAGGATTTACGCAGCGTCTGTTGTCACTAGGAGTCAATATGCTCCATTTTACGCCGCCGCTAATGTGTGTGTGTGTGAACGTTATGTCCAAGAGTCTCTCTCTCTCTCTCTCTCGCTCTCTCTCCCTGTCATTCTCGCTCTCTCTCTCTCTGGGTGGTGTTTATATGTCAGGGGGTTATTTTGGTACACGTTGCCAGTAGAGACGCGCGTGAATGAGCGTTCGTGTGTGTGCCCGCGTGAGCACAAGTGTTTGTTTACGTGCGTGTGTATGTGTGTGTGTGTATGTGTGTGTGTATGTGTGTGTGTGTGTGTGTGTGTGTGTGTGTGTGTGTGTGTCTGTGCGTGCGTGTGTGTCTGCATTTGTATGCACAGTGGGTGGATAATCCTCTTACTGTTATATTGTGATATAGGCTCCAGACAGTGGCATCTGCCCATTCCCCCCAACGCACACACACACACACACACACACACACACACACACTGCCCCCTACCATTTCACATTTTCTCTCCCAAGGCATCTCTTCTATCATTTCCTCTTGTCTTCTCACCAGACACCAAAGCAAACACATCACTTTTCTCATTGCCCTTATACCACTACATTTTCTTATCTTTCCCTCTATCACTCTAAATAGTGTAACAGAATTTTTTCCAAATTCATGCATGTAATCACTGCTCTGTGACACAAATCCATTTCCCGTTTTCTCTTTTCCCTTTTCTGTCACAAACAGGTCAGAAAATTTCCAGCAGAGGGCTGACTGCCAACTCTTCTCCTCAATAGGATAATGTCGAATTATGTCACACTATGAAATAATTAAGACCAAATGCTCTGTTCCTAGTGAACAAATTGCGGTTTCACTCATTTGCTCATTGAATTGGCGGTGAATTGATCCAAGCTCCTGCTGTGAGTGATGTCCTGCTGTCCCCCATCAGTCATCCTTCAAAAAAACACCAAAACCTAAATTGAGTCCATGTCTCAAATCCTCACTCTCAGTGGTAGAATTTTCTATAAGGAGCTGGCAGAGTAAGTGAGGGAAGTGTAAATAGAGGTATAGGAGCAAGAGGGGAGGAGAGAGGGTGTGTCCTTGTGTGTGTGTGTGTGTGTGTGTGTGTGTGTGTGTGTGAGTGATGGTATGTAAAGGATGGACAGAGATGGGTGAGCATTGAGAAGGATCTGTGAGTGGTGAATATAGAGAAACAGAGAAATATTCACTGATGCACTGCCAAACAGAGCAGAACGAAATTGCTTCTGCACCCACCTACCCCCCCTTCTAACACACACATGCACACGCACACGCACACACACACACACACACACACACACACACACACATGCACACACACACACACACACACAATACACACACATATCCACCATGATAAATACATACAAGAACATAGTATATCCCATCTTTCAATTCTCTTCCTATAGTGAATGAAATAAGTCCAGTATTTAGCTTTTTAGAGACAGGATAGACACCTTTTCAGATTGTATGGGGAGGAAAGAGAAGTATTTTCTTGTGCAGGATGAGCAGATGGATCTTACCGAGAGGCAGAGTGGAAGAATAACACACCTAAGTCGATGCCAAGTTCCGTGCGTGCATGTGTTTGCGCATGTTGTGCTCAGGCCACGTTGGTTTTTCCATCCTGTGTTCCCGTGTTGAACCGTGAGGGATGGACAGGATGTCCAAAATCCCCTCCAGTGCATACTCTGTGTGTGTCTGTGAATGTGTGTCCAATGTTGCAAAATCCACTCAAGGGAGAAGAGGAGGCTTCTTATTAAACTATATCTAAACACACAAAGCCCACAGTATGGCTGTGGGTCCCAGCTTAGGGATAAGGACCCTCACAAAGGTTCTGGGGACGATCGACAAAATGGAAATCAGAATAAACATATTTTTTTGTGGACCTTTGCTTGTGAGTTATTAGATAGTTTCACCTTTTCAGGTCTTGAGTCTTCTTAAGTCAGAGAGGGACTTTGGTATTTCTACTGCTTATAGCCCTCCTGGGCCTAAATAAAGCCCTCTAATTATGTGTGTTAGTGACCCTTTGCTGTCCACTGCCTACATAGATGTTGCCTTTGTTTAATGTGGTGTGTAATTAATCAAAGGCTATTCTGCTGCTGTGGTAGTATATAGCTCTGAAGAACAGCATAAGCTAAATGTTTAATGTCTAAAATGTAAGCTGTGATTTGATTAGTTTTATTTGCATGATATGTTTGTTTTGATCATTTAATTGTTCACATTTTTCTTTAAGATGCACCAATATACTTTATTTATAATGTGTGGCTTTCAACTTCTAGCATACCAGAAATACACAGAGAGCTCATCTGTGTTTACCTGGGTATGTTTAACATAAAGGCCATTTAAATGACTGGCAGGATATTAAAAATTCACTGCTTTTGAGCTTGTCTGTAGTTTGGATTTTAAAGGGGCTAATGCCATTATGAGCTTTCTGGCACCACTGGTTGAGAGCTACTGGGCTAGAAAACCAATGCAGGTGAAACAGCCCTGTTTCTCTACACTGGAGGCAACATATCTCTTTTTTCTTCTGCAATGATATAGTGTAACTAGCATCTTTGTATAAATTAAAAATAGAAATCTCAGACTGGGAAACTAATCTTTTTTAATTTTATAGTGGACAGAATATTTTTTATCCAGGAAGAGTGGTCTGAGATTCTGGAACACAGAAGTCTTGCCAAAACACCTCCGGGGTTTTTGAAAGTTTTTCAGGTACTTACATGTTAGAAACAGATGCTTAGCTCTGCGATTTCAGTGCAATGACAGTTACATGGACAGTAAAAACTGGAACTGTGTGGACAATGGCACAGTCACTGCAAACATGAGCTCTACACATATAAAATTTACAGTATTTGTGTTAATAGACTCTAAATTGACTAGTGGCTTATTCTGTGTGACTCAGCATAAGATTCACAGTGTGGGATGATAATGGGAGGGTTTGGGTTTACTAGATAAATACATTGAATAAACTCTAGGAGCTTTAATAAAGGGAGATGCTGCCACTAGGTGGTGACAAAGCATCAATGTATGTAGTTGCAGTTGGTCATCTCAGCTTTTTATCTCTGCACTGGTGAAGGTCATTAGACACCTCACACACTCTTTCTTTGTCATGTACTGGAATGTACATGAGCATAATTTTACAGACCAAAGAAATGAAGCACAGCAGTGAGCACAATTCTTCTGTGTAGTTTATGTGAGGTGGTGGATATTCCACCTTGTACGGCATCCCTGGAGCTGTGAGAGCACTTTGTGACTGCACAATATGTATTGTTAGCAGATGATGTGTTTGTATAGGTGCAACAACAATAACAATGCTTCCACTGGTTATTTGAACTAACAAAGCTATCGGGAGGTACAAGGTTTGATTTAATTCAGTGTTGTAATGTAATTACCAACTGCGTGAGTGTGTGTGTGTGAGTGCTTGTGTGAGTGTCTTATGGCAAAGCGTGGTTCTGGAGACACCTAGTGCAGCAGGAACCACCACAGCTATTCAAGATACATTCACGAAACTTCACAGATGTACAGGTGGAAACAACAGGAAGGCACCGGCTGGTACAATCCCATCTGAAGGTGGTTGCTCGTGTGATCTCTCGGTCTCGTTTGAACTGAATCGGTATCTTCCTCTGACTCCGTACATAGGCACAATGGATCTATGGCATAGTGTTGCTGTTTAGCACAAATAATGGTTCATTTACCAGGTTCAGAGTGCTAACATCTGGAAAAATGTTGATTGGCACACTACACAAAGTGAAGCTGAGGCTGATGTGAACCTCAATGGTTTTGCATGTATTTCTTCATATACTAAGATAAATATTAAAACTGTGACTTGACGATGGCGCTAGATGAAAAGTCACAGCACCAACAAAAGTTAATTATTTCACCCTGAGGGAAACATGTCTGTGGTAAAAGCGTACTGTCATGCTCTCAGTGTAAACAGATGCTTCCTGTTTGCTTACTCTATTTTCCTTTTTTGGAGAGAGGAGATCTGAGCTAGGACACTGGACCATGAATACCTTCACAGGGTGAATGGTCTATAAGACTTGCTGTATTCAAATTTGTATCATTGTGGTTCTACTTGGTGAGGGATTTAACAGTCTCTGAAATTTTTTTTTTTGAGAAATTAATAAATTGCTCCATATTTAGATGTTAAAGCATGTTAAACTTCCTCAAGATCTGTTTCTCATGTGGCTATTTTTTTTCTTTTTTTTCAGTAATGTCGTGATTCCTAACTGACAAATTTCTCTCTCAAATGAACGTAAAAAGTATCAGTCGATCAAGGAAATCATTTCCACTCCATTAAAAAAATTAAAATTGCAGACAATCTGTGGTTTGGACATTCATTTTGTATTAACAACCTTTATTCTTAATAAGACTATGTAGTTTCCTTACTCATGTCTGTATTTTAAAAACTCTGAACACGTGATTTTAGCTGTGGTACTGATACAGTTTAGCCTGAATGCAGATTTGAGTCGTTTGTCAGAGCTGACACTTGTGTCTCACAGTTTTTCAATTTAAAAAAATTCCTCAGGCTGCTCTAAATACAATATTCAGTCACTACTACGGTGAAATACATCTTTTTGTAGATGAAGATATTTACTCAAACAATAACCTAGAGAAAAGAAACACCCAAGTTCAGGCCTTCTTATATTAAAAAAGTGGAAATAAACCTGAAAGTTTCATTGCATAACTGTCTTTCCACTGTGGCACAAAAATTACATAAGACGTAAGTTAACAGCATTCACAAGAAAAGAACAGAAAATGAAAGGATACAGTTTGTTTCAAACTTTGATTTAGTTTGGTGCATGAGACCAAGTGATGCTTTGTTATACGTGTCAACACTGACACACTCACTTTCACACACACTTTCTCTCTCTCTCACACACACAAACAAACACACACACACACACACACACACACACACACACACACAAAATAGTTGGACTGGAAAGAGGACAAAAGTTAATAAAAGCTTCATATAAAAGAACTTTATTGAGTCGAGTTCAATCTTGAGATTCCTCAACTCTGACATCAGAGCACAAATATTTCAATATTTATAAACGTGCAACTACTGAGGAGTTACAGACTTCAATTTTAAGCAGTTGTTCCTGAACATTTATGCCAGTGTTACATTTTTTATTTGTTTGTCCTGGTTGAAGGAGGACTGTTGTGTGTGTGTCTTGTTTTCTGGTTGTTTCAGCTGTGAGTGGATGCTGGAGGACCAGGCTGAACTGGTGCGATCCCATCGGGCTGTGAGGGAGGGTCTGAGGAAGTAGTTGGTGTCACCACATCCATATGATCAGACCAGAATAAAAACAGCATTTTAAACATGCGACAAAAAAAAGGGAATACTCACACATGCCATTGGGAGCTCCAGAGTGTCGGGGGGCCATCGGTTGGTTACTGCCTCCACTAGTCATCATCCGGTTGGGCATGGACGGGCCTTAAGAAGAATGAAGAAAGAAAGGACTAAAATGTCAAGAGCAGAATTGAAGAATGATTTAACATTTGAGAAATTAAGAGTTGAGTGAGGCCTGCATTTTACTGTGTGAAAATGTTTCTCTAGTTCTGTTGGGTCCTAAAAGGGTTAGCCTGACCTATGGGTTTATAATGTCTTAGAGGGCATTTGACTCCAAGTGTGTGTGTGTGTGTGTGTGTGTGTGTGTGTGTGTGTGTGTGTGTGTGTGTGAGTGAATGTGTTTGTGAGTGCCTGTGGCAAGACCTGAGTGCTGCATTGTGTATCCTGGCTGCCCCTGCTGCTCCCTCTGCTGGCGGACCTTTATCTCTGCCTGTTTGAGCTGCTCAGTATGGAAAGTCTGTCTCTCTGATAGAAGCTGCTGCCGCTGTTGCTCCAGCTGCATGACACAGAGACACAAAGAATTTGTGATACATGCTACACATGCTACTGCTGTTTCTGGCCATAAACCCTGCAGAAAAGATATTAAAAAAAGATGTAAAAACTAGCCATTAGAGCTTTTTGGCATTTTAAATTTTAGGATTTACAGCTGACACTACAGAGTAATTTCAGTCATTGAGAAGATCATCAAGGGGCTTTGATCATAAAAGGGATACCAAGGTTCATCTTCTTTGTTTTGGGCTATATACAAATATCATGTTCACTCACAGCCTCTTTCTCACGGTCCATGATGGTCTCCAGCTCCTCAAAGTGTCTCAGCTTAATCTCCAACTTCTTCATCTGAGTCTCCACCAGCAGAGCAACCAGGGACTTGATCTTCCTCTCTTCTACTGCTGCCAAGTGCTGTGAAACAAAAGAAGGAAAAGATGGAGACAGATAGAGGAGGGTGAACACATGACCATATATTTAATTTCTGTCCTCAGCCGGAAACTGAACATGAACCACTGACATATCGGTTCTTAAAATTACATCATCTCACTCTCTAATCCATCAGATATACTGTCTTGAAGTGGTTGCTGAAATGGTGCCTGTTTTGGTTGCTAGGAGACCTCGGACATGACTGAAAAAAACATCTATTTAAAATGACAACCCTTGCTTCAATTTATGCTCCTGTGATTGGTCAGTTTTCAAGCGGGAGAGTGAGTTTTACCTTGGCCTTGGTGGCAGCTGAGGCCAGAGCTGCTGCTGCCGCTGTGGCAACGCCACCCTCCACCAGTTCCTGCTCCATCACTCTCCTCCTCTCATCCCCATCTCCCTCTCGTCGCCCTACAGTCTCGTCGTCATCCCCCCTTCCTAGATCATCGGGAGAATTTCATTAACATTGCCAGCCATACACACATGTAGGATATATATACAGATATGGACTTTACAATTTTACACACCATCTCTCTCCTCTGCAAGTATATTTTCTGCATTTTCCCTTTTGACCCGATCTCCCTCCACTTTTGCCCCAGTGGGTTCCACTTTGAGTCCATCTGCTCTTCCAGGGACCTGAAACAGATCCAAAGACACGCAGACACACACACACCTTAAGCTACGAAAATCACCAGCAGATACAGTAACTGCAATGACTCTCTCCAAGTTCTTACTGGTGCATTACCTGATGGGAGTTGGAGTTTGTCTCCATTTTTTCTGCATCCATTGATTCTAAAGCATAGAATAAAATAATAAAATATGCATAAAGAAACAGATTCATTTAAGTATGATTATGTGTGTATTTAAGTCTTACCAGATTTTTCAGGCTGGTTGGTCGTTTCAGAGATCTTATCCACTGAGTCCTCCTGCACCCGGGAAAACTCCTCTGAAGACAAAGATGTAGAATCACAACACACATTCTGTACATACAGCATACTATCCCAGAACTACCATAAGATAGACTAGACACAAATTAGCACTCCTCCCTCTGTACTCTCACCCAGTGCGGCTTTGGCTGCGGAAGATGCCACCCGTGGGTCCACCACAGATGCCAAGAAGGCCACAGTGCTCATAACGGGGTTCTCCGATTGGCTGAAAGGCACAGGCTGGTAAGCCAGCGGACCCAGAGAGGCCGAGGAGTCTTCTAGATAAGGGTCTTCTATCGGCAGACGGAGGAAGTGGAGGATACACTCGTCCTGCGTTCTGGAGCCCACATGCTCGGATACTTTGTTCCAGTCATCTCTGTAAACCTCTAAGGCCTGCGATAGACATGGGAGACAGATTCAGGGGAAAGACAGGGGGACAGAAAAGGCTCAGAAAAAAGTCACAAAACTTCAGGGCCTATCCTAAAAGAAGTCTTCTAAATCAAAAATAAACTTTTTCCATTTTGGGGAAGCACTGAGTCATGTGTAATATCCATCATAAAAAGTGATAGTCTTACCTCTAATAGTAAGAGCGTCTCTTGCTCTGTCCATTCCCTTCCTGCACTTGCTCCTTTAGTCTGAGAAAGATGGTATAAGGATAATTTAAATAATAATCATTATAAAAATATGTTTTTTAATACCTAATTTCAGAGAGTGATAAAAGTACAGACTAGTAACATATATAAATGGAAAACGAACAG
This sequence comes from Istiophorus platypterus, assembly GCA_016859345.1. Classification (NCBI taxonomy): domain Eukaryota; kingdom Metazoa; phylum Chordata; class Actinopteri; order Istiophoriformes; family Istiophoridae; genus Istiophorus; species Istiophorus platypterus. The sequence goes on along the minus strand of CM029127.1, from coordinate 9,959,679 downwards.
CAAATCTTTTCTACTAGACATAGTAACAGAATGTGAGAAAAATGCAAGCTAAAACGTCACTTTCAGTATATCTGTATTTTTACTGTGTGAGACCTTAGGGTGCTTCTTGGCGTAGATATCGGTGCGCAGACCAAAGTTCTGGCAGTCTGAAGGCTTCTCCCTGCTCTTTTCCGGGAAATACAACATGTGCTGCGAGGCGGCCACCTGCAGGAGTGAGAGCAAGCAGGAGAGTTCATCAGGAGGCATTTTGTCTTCATCAGTATCAAGCTCTCATCATGTGTGATGCATATTTAGTATATGTGTGTTACCTGCAGGGGTTTGTGTTGTAAGGGGGCCAGCCCAGATGGTGTGTCAGCCAGTACATTGAAATGAGGGGTGGGTGGGGGTCCCATGGGGAGGGGTCTGCTCTCTGCATCCACTTGGTAGTTGATCAAACCCCACTGCTCCAAAAATGCATGAACCCTGAAAACATGGAATATTTTATTTTTTCTTTCAGTTCATTTTATTGTATGGTAGCTCAAAAACTGCCTCCACAGATGACTAAATATAAATACACTGAAAAAAAAATCATAATTTCATGTGGTAATAAAAAAATTCAAAGCTGCCTTTTAACTGCAGACCCAATAACTACCAAATGTTTCCTCCCAACATTAACAGATTTAATTTGTTAACGCATTTACATAGCTCAACGCCCACCTACTACATCTAATTACACCATTGTAGCAGACGTGGTAAACACCCCCACACAAATTAATACCTCATGACAGCACAGACATCTCCAGTGAGGTTGCGTCTGCAGGATGTTGAACTGAGGTATTCCTGGGGGTTGAGCCGGTACGTGTCGATCATGAAGTTGCGGTATGCCAGGTAGCTGCAATGTAAAGGGAAGATCATGCTGTTCGTGAGGCGTTCTCCATCATCTACCTTAATGTTGATATCTAAATATCAGTAGAACTCACATTTCTGGAGATTTAGACTTGTTCTTTCCATTAAAGAATTCAGGCAGTGCACGTTTCTCTATTAAGTGAGTGCTGGAAAACATGAACAGAAAGGTTACTCTAATGATAGGCATGCAGTGTTGTGAGATTGGAGGACAAGTCAGCGTAAATAAAACTTGTTTATCTGTATGTGTTTATTTACCTATTGTAATTGAACCAAGATGTGTAGCTCGGGATTATAATGTGATGTGTTTGTTCTGTGATATTGTCCTCTCCCTCTGATAAGCGTGGCATCTCTCCTCTTCCCTCTTCATCCTCCTGTACACACAAAGACACAGTGTACATTCAACAACACTTTAACTTTACTGAAAATAACCACTAAATCACTACAGATTACCCAAAGTCTCCTGCACTCACAAAAAACTTGATGAGAGAAAAGTGACATAATATTTACCCTTCCTGGAAAATCATCCTCTTGTTCATCTGGAAGAGAAACATTGAAGGGTTGATGAAAAACCAAGGTGCATACCCACAAGTGCATATTTAAGTTGTTTTAAAAATGTTTTAAGCTGGGAACATTTACACATTCTAGGTTCCTTTCAAAACATTTTCCATAACACATGCAAGCCTACCAAGGTCAGCCATAGTGCCTCCTTTGACAGGAGTATTCTCACTGTCTTTCTTCAGGTTGACTAAACAGAAAGGGTAAGAAATTAAAAACAACTTAGAGAAGACATGAAAGACATCTGAAAAACTTTGAGAAATTTCACTCGTGCAAAACATTTTTTGTGAGTTTTTGTTGCTGTCTTAACCATTCTTGGGTAGTATGACCTCCTCCATGTTAGGAACAGGGGTTGGGTCCTCCATGTCTTTGGTCAGGTCCTCTTCTGGCTCTTCCTCCTGTTGTCCACGCCTTCTCCTGGACACACAAAACAATCAGTTCTGAAACCTTGTGCCAAAATACAAAACCCAAAAGTACATCCTCCTGTTTGGATGAATCTGCTGTTTGTTACCCCTTCTTTCCTTTCTTCCTGCCTTCAGAGGAGGGAGGAGAGGGAGATCTTCTTCTCTTTTTGGATGGTGTGGACTTTGAGTCCTGAAAGACAGGGTAGAGTAAGTGGGGAAAAAAAAGAGAAAGCAAGAGTATAAGTGTGCCATGATCCTTACATTTGGAAAAAAATGAAAATCTCAAGGACCACACTTGCTTTTTGTAGCTGAACTAACTCTCAAATAGTATTAATAATGAATAACAGTATCTTTCCACAAGCAGCTCCAGACTTCCTGGGCCTTCCCACAAACCTGGTCATCTTGGAGGTGAATACGCTGACGGAGGACTATTGGTAAATTCCTCTCATCCACACAATAGTCTTCCTCATTCATCCACTCGTTGAAAATGTCTGTGTCCAGAACCCAACCAGCATGGACCTGGAACACACAAAGCCACAAAAATATTAAATAAGGAATTCAGGTGTTGAGTAGTGTGTACTGGTGTATTTCAACACTGTCCAATATCAAAACACATCAGACCACATTTGTCCTTGTCAACCGTCATAATATCTGTAACTATTAGCAAATCAAACTACTTAGGAGCATACATACTCAAAATTGGCTGCCTCAGCAGGGGGGCCAAAAGCTTATTTTGAACACCTTTATTAGTGTTGTACATTATTGATGGGTGTAAGTATATGTACGTATGCTTACCCTCCAGGGCCTCTCTGGATGTGGTGGCTCTTCAACCTCTCCTTCAACATCACTTGAAGACAGCCAGCTGTCATAACTGTTTAAAAAAGGGACAAAAGACTTAATAGGTAAGCAATCTGATTTTGTATGAGCACCTATATATGTGTGAATTATTGTGCTTGTGCATTACCTGTCAGGATGCATGCCCCAATGTACCAAGACATGCTTCTCTTTTCGCATGACAGGACGCATCCATTCATCTGAAAATAGACGTGCATTTAAATAAATGTTGAGTTAAACTCGTACTAAGCATTTATAACAATAACAAACCCACATATTGTACATGCAGAAACTTTAACTGACCCTCCTCTGTAGAAGCAGGTGAGGGGCAGATATGGTGACTGGCAAGCGTTTGGTCCTCAGTGAGTGTACCCTGTGCAAGAACAAACTTTGAACCACTAGCACTGAGAAGAAACCGGAGCTACACTAGTTTTTAAAATGGCAAGAACAGCCGTACACTTTTAATCAGTAATTCTAGCATAAAATTTTTCTCTTTATTGAGTTTGTCTACCCGTCTGTCTACTTATCATAACTCTCTTCTGCAGCACTTTACCTGGTGTTTGGTGATGATATCTGTCAGTCTGCCTGCCAGCTCCTTATCAATTGTGGGGTCCAGATACACGACGGGCAGTGACATACAGTTGTTCTGTATGCACACAAAACAAAAGCGCAAGTTCATCAGTGGTGTTTCTTTGTGCGGCTGGTGTTTGTGTATATGTGTATCTTTGTCACCTGGATAAGTGCCCCTTTAATTGTACCAAACATCTCCACATTCCTCTCAGTTCTTGATGGATTCTGCAAGTCAAACCTCCTCCTGTGAAGGCAAGGAGAGGAACAAAGACACAGTAAGAAGGAATCATTCAAGTGCAGAGCAAGTTTGGAAGGATGGCACATGAGGTTTGATACCCACCAGCCTTGCTCAGCCTTGAACTTGTAGGCAGTGCCAAGAATGTGGCAGAGTCCACCCCCTGGTCGCAAGTCCAGGAAGCACTGTGCCTATAGAAAAAGATAAAGATTGCTGTTTCTTTTGTTTTTCATGTTATTAACCAATCGTGCCAGATTTAATGACCTGTCATCTTATCATTTCCCCTCGTAACAGTCACAATAATGGAAATTAACTTTCAGATTTGTGTTTTCAAACCGATCCATCTATCTGTCTGTCTTTGGTCGTACAACAATAGATTGATGTCAAACAATTTGAACTATACAACACTTAGAGCAGCATACACCATGAAAGCTGTAAAACTTCAGAATGTGCTTTAACAAAAAGGAGGAACAGTTACCTTAATCTCCAATTTTAGAGTAAAGTGGGACAAAGAGAAACCGTGAGGGACAGACTCACAGGCAGTTTGGTGAGAGCAGGACTGGTAGCGTGTCGGCCAAAGGCATCCTCGTGAAACTGGAGCAGCTGTAAGGTGACTGCAGCCAGGACCTGGCACGATGGGGCATCCACCAGCACAAACTGACAAACAAACAAACACACACACACAAACATATATATATATATATATATATATATATATATATATAATTATAGAACATATAAACGTACATAAACAGTAATAAACGTAGACTACACCGTTAACATTTCCTTCCTGCATTTATAGGACAGTCCCACCAATTTAGCAGTTGCTGATTAACCTCAGGGATTTAGCAAAACTTGCTATTCATCTTTTGTATTTACATGTTAAATCGGTACGGTACTATCCCGAATCCAATTCACAATTCTCGCAAGCCACGTTAAAGGCAACGCTATTCGGCACGATGATGTTTGTTTACAGTGTGAGCCACCGGACTCGCTAGCAGGGGGGCGGTTAGCTTGTTAGCTAGCCTCCTACCAAGCTAACTACCTTTTTGTAGTGCTTCCCGATCCACTGTCGCACCACCTCCAGCTGGGCTAAAGTATCCGGACTCTCCCAGAATCTGGCGGACGGACTACTCTCTTTTTTCCGTTGAGCAGCCGTCCCGGAGCTGATCTGGCTTGTTCCGGGAATCCCGAGATTTGTTCCTCCAGACATTGTGGCCATAATGAAACGAGATTAGTTTCAAACCGGAGAACAAAACTAGCTAGCCCGCTCGCTAGCTCTTGCGTTCTCGCTTTCTCTCGCGTGATGTGGCGCAATTGACGCATTTCGGTATAAGGGTTTTCTACTCTTTGCTTTTTAATGTTTTATTTTACTTTCGAGTAATTCCTCAAACTTAACATTTTTCTTCATATGGTAAATATTTTTCGCTCAAAGGATACAAAATGTTTTTATATGCACAACAGAATGCAGATGTTGTTGTAAACTATGACTTTTATTTTGAAATGCGACATAAGGAAGTAGGTACGTGCGACAGGTAAACACAAGTGAAATTAAGTGACATAGGTTAGTATGTGGCAGCTCTTAATTTAATGAACTATTTCACACCCACCTTCGAATATTTGTTTTAAAATGTGCTTATAAATGTTGCCTTGAGTTTATATGACTTTTTTTGTCACGGTATTTCTGTTGTGTCACTATTTTCCAAGAGGCGGTCGCTGTGCCTAATTGGAAAAACGAACCACTGTCAAACGGAGGCAGCCAGTTCGTTAACATCAGCATCTCTTTTTCCGTCGCATTTTTACTTTTGACATCTGCAAATCCTGCAGATCCACACGACCTCCGAGTAACCAGGCAGTAAAAACTACTCTGCGAGGCGCCAGCAGCCATGTGATTAAGAGGAACTGATTCATCTTCTCGTTCCGCGTTTTCCTAGGTCCTGAGATCCCATGGGTGTCCAGGGTCTGACCACCTATGTGGAGGGGAACAGACACTTCCTCCAAGACGTGAAGTTCAGGGACAGTTGTCTGGTTATCGACGGCTGCAGTCTCTATTTTCGCCTCTACTTTAACCACGGTCTGGACCAGCAGCGCGGAGGGGACTACGATGCTTTCGCTCGCCTTCTCACACAGTTCCTCTCCGCGTTGGCAGCCTGTAACATCCAGCCATATGTGGTACTGGATGGAGGTAAGGATACTGTGGAATGACAGCCCATCATAACCCTATCGGCTCCTTCATTTTAGGAAACCCTACTTCATACACTTCAACTATGTATTCTTAATATACAAGATACACATCTTCAAGAAAATCGCATTTCTTCTTTTCAAAACAATTCACAGATTCACACCTACTCAACCAGAGACTCATCTAATCTGGTTGAGTCTAGAGTCTAGAGTCTTGACTTGGTATTGGTAACTGGCACTTTATTCCATGTTTTGTTAAAAAATATAGATTTCCTAACACAAAATATTCCTACAGATATACATATTTTTTTTTAAAATATGTACATTAATTTTATTAATTTTATCTATATTTTATTTTTTCTAAAACTAATCATAAAACAGTTTCCTTAACATTATGGCTTCAAAGTTTTTCCCCCTTTTTTCATAAATAATAGAATGTAGTCAGCTGTTTTGGTCAGCGGAAACAGTTCTTAGATAAATTAATTAGTTAAACAAAAGCAGTGTGCTCTTTTTTGCTAAGAATGGATTAACATGGTACCTGCACCAGTCTAATTTGTCTGTAGTTGTAACACCCACAAATACGTAATTTCTGTCTTTTTTTATAATAAGGGATGGACCCCAGTGACAAGAAGATTTCCACTCTGCGGCAACGTCTGCAGTCCAGGATAAGGGAGGCAGACAGCATCTCTCGTGGTCGGAATGGCTCTGTTCTCCCCATCCTCACAAGAGATGTCTTCATTCAGGTCCTAAGCCAGAGAGGAGTCCCACTAGTCCAGTGTCCAGCTGAGGCTGACAGGGAGATTGCATGTTTGGCTCACCATTGGAACTGCCCAGTTTTGACCAATGACAGTGACTTTTATATCTTTGACTTGCCAGGTGTGGGTAGTGTCAGGATTCTACTGACTGTATCCATATAGCCCATTGTGATAAATCAGGTTGATTTGAGTTATCTTAATTTTGTAGTTGTTACATATTGTTTTTGCCTTTTTGTCTTTTATGTCTCATCTTAGGGGGTTACATGCCATTCAATTTTTTCCAGTGGACCAACCTTAATGGTAAAGCCTCTCATCGCTACATCTCAGCTCGCTGCTACACCACTAACGGCCTTTGTCGCTGGTTTGGGGGCATGAACCGGGAGTTACTCCCCCTATTTGCTGTTCTTACCGGTAATGACTATGGTGCTCCAAAAGATTCTGAAACACTCCTTGCGCTGTTAGATGTGAACTCATTAGCAAGAGGTGGCGGCAGGGGTAAAAGTAGAGCACCCTCCTCCCGCATTGAAGGCCTCCTCATCTGGTTGTCCTCTTTTTCAGGCCCAGCTGAGGCCCTGGAGGAAGTGAGCAGGCTAATGGGGGAGGAAGTAGGTAGGGGCAAGAGAAGACAGAAGGGTGGGCTTAGTTCACAACTATGGGCAGGTATGCAGGAGTACCACATCACCCCTCAAAGCTCTCTGGCACGCTGGTTCTCCGGAGGTCAGGCAACCCCAGGAGGGTGGACCTCTGGAATCCCACAGCTTCCAGAGTGCCTTTCAAAGACTGCAGCACAAGGGCTATTGTCCCCCTTTGTGGTGGATGCTCTGGTGATGAGTAGGGTCCTGCTCATCCCACAGGTCGAGAACAGCAAACTATCCAGCAGCCACTGTAGTGCCAGGACTATACGTCAGGCCATATATGGGATATTACAGCACAGGGGTCAGGGTAGCAGTGGCAGTGTGCAGCTACTAAGGGGAACAGGAAGTGCTGTCCAAACACAGGATATGAGGGTACAAGAAAACAGCTGCCAGGTTGTTAGAGGTGGGAGGGGGCGAGGGGGAAGAGGACGGGGAGGTGGTCATGGTGGAGGAGGTAGGGGTCGGGGCATCATTTCACCCACACAGCAGGGTGTCAATTTCGAATTTAATGTTGAACAAGTAGCTTGTGAGGCTTCAGTGCTGGCTCAGGGCTCCAGTGTCCCCATTTGTGTGGAGGAGTATGATCGTCTGGACCTGAACTTGAAGAAAAACCAAGTGGAGGCACATCCACCCAGAACCCCCATAAGCCTGGATACACTTGGCCAGGTTAACATGACAATAAAAATGTTTCTCTCATAGTGTAACCATATTTGGTTCTTTTTTCATTTAGTCATGTAAATTTTTGAAAATAAATTTTCCAGTGTTGTCCTTTGATTTTATACAGGCACATGTGGCAGTTCGTCTTGGTGTCCTGTTAGAAGTCCTAGGGGTGAAGGAGTCTGCCCTGGCTCCTATTCCTGTCCACCTGAGACTCGCTGTAGCGGTGACGGGCTTCTGGCTGCGAGAGGCCATACCAACACCCACAGAGCCCCAGCTCCAGGCTTTGGTGCTGTGCATGGTTTATGGAGAGCTATCCATGAACAACCAGCCTGGAGCTACCTGTTACCAATATGCTG